>VDFB02063340.1:0-17556 GCA_007258455.2 Sequoia sempervirens | reverse complement strand
GAAGAGACTGGAGAATAAATACAAGTGATAATAATGTAGGGAACAATACTGGAAATGTCTGTAGGAAGTCTTCTATTTCTTAGAACAATCACAAAGTCATTTTTTTTAGATGTAATAACATTGGAAATAAAGTACATCAATGCAAATATATTAGAAAGACAGGTACTTTAAGCAAACAAGTGAAAAAGTCTGCATTGGAGTGGAGAAGAAAGAGCAATCAAGATGACAAGAAGAGCAATAAAGATGCTTCTATGAAAACTTCTTGTGCACTCCTTGCACAAGTGTTGCCTTCCAGATCTTGAGAAGAAGCAAAGACTTAGGGGGAGTCTATTATGGTAATATATTTTACCCCTATGGAGTCTAGAATGAGGTATGACATCTTGAATTTTCTTTCGGTGGTATAAGATGTTAAGGAATGTTTTTGCTTGGTCTAGTGGTTGACAATTTTTAGAAGGTTTTGAAATGACAGTGCACTTTGTTTTTAAATGAAATCTTTGGATGCTTGGGTTTTGGAAATAATGGTATGACCATATGACATCTTTGAGCAGTATGGAGACATATAGATGAGTTCCTCAATATATTAAAAATAAGAAAGCCTTTGTTCTAAAGTGATGTCGATGTATTTATCTTTGGAGAACAATGATTGAAAAACATGTTTGATGTTATGAGTTATTTCTGTGATGATATTATCCGGTGTTGTGTGATGACTGAGATTAATTATCTTTGGTATTTTTCATTGTTCTTGGTGTGGTAATAGAAATTCTCATATGGACTGAGGATGGGTGTACAAGAACAGATTGATGATGAATTATGCAGTATACATGCTTTCATGTTATATTTTTTTTGTATGGGAGAAGAGTATCAATACTTTCATGCATGAAGAAACTGTGTTAAGATTATGTGCTAAATGAAGATAGTTACAATGTCTTTTGCAAGCTGATATGAAGGAATTGAGTGTTTTGGTCTTTTGAGTATGTTACAGTGATCTAAGTAGGTTGCTACAGCAGTCTTGAGAACTGTGTATGTTCATGGGATTTTCTCTGATGTTTGTGTTTTGATGAAGGAAGGTGACTGGTAGTATTAACCTCATCGTGTATGGCTGGAACTTATTTTTGAACTTTGAAATTGAGTATTGTGTGTGAAAGTGAGTGCAAGTCATATATATGAAAGCTTCTTGAATTCATGCTTTGATAGAAACAAAAGGAGAGAGCTTTGGTGTGATGCCTTGAAAATAGATTATCTGCATGATGTTATTAAGTTTCTAATTTCAAAGTGGGAGTTATAGCATAGGTTGTTATTGCTGATTTCTATGATAATTTCAGTGCATTTGAAGTGAGTGAAGTTGTGTTGTTATAGTATGATGCTCTATCTTGCATTGGTTATGTGACTCTATTTTGTTCTGGAGTGTAGGGTGTAGTTTTATGTCTTTTAATCCCATGATCTTTACAGTACCTTTCGAACTCATCAGAAAAAAACTCACCACCATTGTCAGTCCTTAAACATTTTATTTTTCTTCTAGTTTGATTTTCCACAAGGTTTTTTAATTCCTTAAAATGACTGAATGCTTCTGCTTTACTTTTCAAAAAATAAACAAATGTTATTTCTTGAATAATCATCAATGAACGATACATAATATCTTGATTTAGAAAAAGAAGGAACATTTACTGGACCAAAAACATTAGAATGTATATAATCAAGTAAACCAGAAGATTTGTGAGGACTGGAGTAGAATGAAACACAGTGTTGTTTACCATATATACAATGTTCACAAAACTCAAATTCGAGGTTACAATCATCAAGCCCTTCAACCAGGTTTTATTTTTCGTAAGTTTTTAAACCTTTTTCTCCAATGTGGCCAAGCCTATGATGCCAACGCATAGTATTTTCTGTTGGAAGTTTAACTTCCATAGATTTTACACTATCAGGAACTTTTTCCTCCTTTTCTCCATGAGTAGCGTTTGGTGACTTTGCAGAGACACTATTGCATTGCACAACAAGCAAAAGTATCCAGCTTATATAAAACCAATATGAAGCACCCATATTAGCACCATCGGAAATTTTAGTCATTCTGTAACCATTTCTTCTTAGAGAACATGTGACTTGTAATTCAATGCAAACATCGCTTCAACTTTAATAATGTAAAGTAAAATTTGGGAGCCGACCGGGTATGGCATTACATCATCGATTCCTTCACTCTTCCATCATGGAACTATATTCGACTCTTCCATGGCCAACTATTTCCGGTAGATGAATCACTTGCCAAATACACCCTTCCACCAGCATACTTTTTATACTTTGAAAACCAATCCCTATGAGAGGTCATATGAAAAGACACACCTAAATCAATTAGCCAAACATCATCTGATGCATGAGTCACCAAGGCTGTTATGAAGGCATCAGCATCACTCTGAGAAGATTCATTATCATAAGAGTTGTTTTTCTTTTTCTTCTTTTCCTCTTTGCAATCCTTTCGACATGACCAGTTGCCCACAATTCTAGCACTTCGACCTTGACTTCTTTTACTTAGAGAGACTTTGATCTCCTCCATTTGATTTCCTGGACTCTTTGTCCTTTCTTTCTTTTCCTTTTTCTTTTGATCTACCTCTAACAGCAAGAGCCTCCTTCGCCATCTCAGAAGATTTCCTTCTCATCTCTTCTAATAAAAAATAAGCAAGAACATCTTCCATCTTAAAAGTGGATGTCGTACTCTCAATAGCCATCACCAGGTGATCCCAAGAATCGGGTAAAGAACTTAACAAGAAGCATACAATGATCTTCTTCATCAATCTTCACACCCATAGATGCTGACTTTGGGCAGTCAGTGATAAGCTGAAGCATTCAAATGATCAGCAATAGATGCTCCTTCCTGCATTTTCAAAGAGTACAACTTCTTCCTCAAGAACTTATTCACTAAGGACTTTCCCTAATAAATAGCTCCCATCCTTTTCCACAAAGAAGATGTAGTCTTTTCTTCATGAACATTTAGAAGAACAGAGTCCTATAAACAGAGCCTTATCAACCCCTTTTATTTGTGATTTGTAAGGTCCCAATCCTCTTGCTTCATTCCTATAAGCTTCATTCTAGACACAACAAGCCAAAGATCATGATCAACCAATAGATCTTCCATTTTGACTTTCTACAACTCAAAATTATTGCCATTGAATTTCAATTTCAATCTTTATTGACAGTTTCCATCTTGACCAGAATTTGAATTCACTTTGACTTCTGGCTAAGAATTCCCACTAAATAGAATTGACACAAAACCCGCAACATAACTACGTATGATAACACAAATCGCCAAGCTCGATACCACTTTGGGGAAAGTGAGCTAGGTGCTAAACAAACTCTCTCCTAACAGTCTAAAACCTCGAAGAATGCAGAGTGACTTTAAATTTTAATTTCGGGCTCATTAAGATAGAATTTTCGGAAAAGAATAACGTGTAACAAAGAAATGAACATACACAATTGGACACTAGATTTACGTGGAAACCCCTACAGAGAAAACCAAATTACACCAAGAAAAGCCTCTTTGTATTATAGTAAATAAAATTACATACAGAGATCAACTTCACTTTCTGATGTCAATTATTATAGCAGCCTCATTCATTGATCAACCTTATACAAAAATGCTCTTAGAAACATCCAATGAATTCACTCAAATCAATTCATGTTCAATCGAGCAACACTTCATTATCTCACTCTAATCATCATCATCTGCCATTGCCCAAGAGTATTCCATTCTCTCATAGTCTGTTCATCTCCCTCACAGGAACGGTCGCAATAGTCCAACTACCAAAGGTTCTCCTTTCACTTCGCTCATTAGTTCCAAACAGACCACGTCAGATAGTCATTTGGTCAAAGCATTCAAACAAAATCGCATGTCGGTGAGACACTAGACCGTGTCTCCCCGATGCCTAAATTCCTGACTGTCTTTATCAGCAAGAGTCACCACCATCGGCAAGAGTCATATTGAGTTCAAACCTATTGCCCAGACTCACTCTATCGCTAAGATATCTCACTAATGTTCAACTCATGTAGCTCTATCGACAAGACCATCGCTATCGGTGAGACATCATACAAAACACAAAATAGTAGGAGAGACCAACGCTATCTAGAAGAGTTTGCACCGATGTTCATTGCAGAACCATCGACAAGACCATTGCTATTGCTAAGAGTATTATAGAACCTTTATGTCATACTAATGTTCATAGTGTAGAGCTATCGACAAGAGTTTCGCTATCGCTGAGAGTTCACAGCAAACAAAAATCCATCGATAAGAGAAACTCTATGGCTAAGAGGTCATACCGAATGCACCAGTCTATCCGCGAGACCAACACTCATTGGCAAGAGATCACACTAAAGGCATACCCAACAACTCATATTACTCTAATATGTTCATTGGCCAGAGTCTCTTCGACAACCAGGAATCAACCCATCGGCAAGAGGTCTGCCCGGATGAAGAGAGATAGGAACATCACAGCGATAGCCATGTCTTGTCGATGAATCTGATCGGCAACACAAAACCAAAGTATCAGTGACTTTGAACTTATGAACATATTTGCTAGTTGGTAAGACTTTCTAAGGGTCTCGCTGATTTTTCTCTTTTAGGAGTTTCATGTCAATAAGCTTGAGGCACGTTTTCTAACAATTTGAAGAATGACTCTATGGGTTCCATGAGGGGAGTGAACTCACATTTCAAAAATCATCTATGTTGTTGTGGCCGTTGGGTTTTTTGGGTAGTGTTGGTGGTTTGGATGACAGAGTTAAGTGTGTTGGTAGAAGGGTTATTTCCTCTAATTGGTCCTGCTTGTAAAGTTTTAGCATCAACTACCCCATCATTGGTAACGTTTTTATTCTAAGACCAAAACTTGTTTCTATCATTGGGGTGTTTTGCACAGTTGGATTTTTGTTGGGTGTATGTGTCTTAAGTTCTCCTTTTTCAATGAGATATTTTTCTAGTATGAGCCCATTTTCCACTAGTTCTATAAAGGATGTGCAACAATGTACCCTTAAGTTACTTCTCAATTTTTGGTTGAGGTTTTCTTGGAACATAGTGACCTTCTATTTCTCAGGTATCTCAAAAAGAAATTGACTGGCTATAGTTCTCCATCTCTGGAAGAAAGTGAAAAATGTTTCCCCTTCGTCTTGTGCAATATGACACAAGATTGTTATGTTTATTTCATGGTCAATGTTAAAGGAGAAGTTTTCAATGAATTTCTCAGCCAGTTTGCCCCATGATTTTATGCCATAGTCAAGACTTGAAAACCACTCTAGTGCAATTCAAACAAGACTTCTCAAAAAGAGTCTCATAAGATAGGTGGGGTAGTAGGCAACATCTATGCACATCATGGAAAATTCCCTTATGTGTTCGATTGGATTTCACTTTCCATTGTATTTGGAAAAATTTTGTATGACATACCCATGAGGGAAAGGTGTCATGTACAATAATTTATTGAAAGGAAATGGGCATAAATATTTTTGCTGAAAAGGTTTTCTTGGTTGACACTACCATGTTATCCATCTATGTTTAAAGTGAATGCATTTGTGTCTATAGGACATCAACTTGAGTTAATGATGTGTTGGTTGGATTATTTGGGTTTATGTACATGTTTTGAAATCCAACATTTTGTGATGGGTTTTGGTTAAATGTTGGTATGTAAAGTGGGTTTTGATTCAAAATCTATGAAAATAGATTTTGATTTGGGGTTTGTGAAAATGGATTTTGACTCAGAATCTATGAAAATGGATTTTGATTCAGAATTTATGAAGTGATGGGTTGTTTTCCATATTAGAAAGAGGGTAAACCTCCTGTCTATGAAACACCAATCTATGGTATAGTACTAGTGACATTAACACTAGGTATAGTTGTTGTATGTGGAATAGTGCTAGTGACATTGACACTTGGTATAGGAGTTGATGTTCTAGATTTTTTGTTCCCAACAAGATGACCGAATGGATTGGATGATGATGCCCCTATGGTGAAATTTAGCCCCTGTGTCAAGGTAGTCATACCAAATGGAGATGTGTGTATCATTGAACCACTTTGTGTAGGTCCTCCAAATGGTATAGCAGTAGTCACTTGAGGTATAGTAGCACTAGTGGTAGTGGTGTTTGTTCCTAGGGTAGATAAAGTTTGTAGGGTACAAATATCAAAACCAAGAGGTAGTTTGGCACCTTCTGCTAGAAATTTGGCTCAGTATTATTGATGATTATTTGCTAGATAGTCATCTACAAAGGAAGAAAACTCAGGGTCCTGTGCAGTAGCATGTATGTCTTCCACTACAATGCATCCTTGTGTGTCTCTAGTAACAAATTTTTCTAACAAAGTATTGTGAGGTCTAGATGAAGATGTCCCTAAAAAAGGGGTGTGAGAACGGATTGATGAAATTGTTTGGATCAACCATTTTTTCTCTTTATTTCCTTTTTGATATTGTTTCAACCATGTAATGTAAGCTCAAAGTGCAAGTGATGCAAAGCTAAGTCTATGGATGATTATGAGTCTAATCTATGTTTTTGGGATTTTTTGAATATAAAGGATGAATATATGTAGCTATGTTTTTTATATTTTCTCTGCGAATAAGGTATGTCTAAAATGATGACATTCTAGGATGCAAAACTCTAAGTGACCAATTTGGAAGATTCTAAAAGAGGTTATCTATCAGCTAAAGTGTAACCCAGGTTTCAATTTAGTTTTGAAAAGGAACCCTCATAGGATGAAGACTAAAAATTAAGGTAAAGTCCCAAACTTGACTAATGAGCTGGAAGGATTCATGTGTAGGACAAAAGATATGATGACTAGGTTCAATGAAAACGTTTGTTGAAACAAGGGTTTATCCAAAGCATGAAAGGTTCCTATCCCAAAATCTACAAAAGATGATCTCTCTAAAGGAAATAAAGACCCCTAAGATGAAAGTAAGATATATGACTAGGGTACCTATTGCTATGATTGAATGATTCCTAAAGGATGTAATCGTGCAAGTTTTGAGTGAACTTTCTGGTTTCTATCCAAGAATCTATGTAAAAGGATAATTCAGATACTTGTTTGACTATTTATTCTTGGTCTGTGACAGTAAACTCTAGTTTTTTGATACTCAAGAAGATGTGTTGCATAATTTAACAGTTGCGATTTTCTTTTTTAGCTGTGTTTTTCTGGTAAATTTAGTTTTGGGTATCAGACACATGTTTTTTTTTCAACATATGTGACTCAGGGTATCAATTATGACTCTATACTGATTACATATGGTTTCCAAGACTCTAGTTGTGTACTGGTAAAAGTAGATCAGTTCCGTGACAGGGGAATATGTGTCATTCCAGACTGTAGATGTGGCTCACCTATTCAGATGCGTCACAAAATATGACAATTGTAGGTTTCCAGTAACAGAGTTAATGACAGATGTGACTAAGATATCAGATGTGGTTTTATACTAAACAAATACAAGCTATTCTGATAGATGCAACTAAAATTCTGGGACATGAAAATTGGACTGTGTTTCTGATAGATGTGACAGACTCTATAACAGATGTGACTCTACTAATCAGATGCATTTTTCTAGTGAATAGTTGCGACTATGTTTGACAATTGTGGTTTTCTGATGAACTGTTGCAGTTTTCCTGTGAATTGTAGTGTAAACTGACTATGTTTCATGATCAAGTTTTGACAAAGAAAGACAATCAGAACACAATGTATTTTCAGTTTGATGATCATGAACATGTGTATTTCTAGAAAACAAGTACTATCCTAAGGCTCTGAAGGACAATATTTAATGAGTTCTCACTTGGGTTTTACCCTAGCTACGCTTATTCAAGGTGGATGAATAGTAGCCTAACCCCACTAGCTCCCCTCCATGGCTCAACACTTCATTTGGGGCAACCAAGCTATAGTACCCATGAAACTCCCATGGCATACTTCTCATCTCTACAATGAACCGTAAAAACGTGAGATGGCTTCACAGGTCCAACTTGTTGCACTAGTAAATAGAGGGTTTTTAGGTTACTAAAAAAAAGGGTGTTTAATTTGGGCATTATGTTCATGGGGTATCATCCATTCGGCAAGAGACCATTACTACCCTTCTTGTTAGAACAATACTTGTGATTCTTGAGTTTTCCTCAAGAACCCACTATTACATACTGGTTGGAAGTCACTTGGGTTCAACGTGTGACCGATCTGAGTTGTCTTGGGGTGAGTAATTTTTCCCACCAAGACAAGCCCAATTTCTAGAGTTGGCAACATGTTCTCTTGCACCTAGGATCACATGAATGTGCAAGGGGAGAGGATACTTCTATATACCAAATCGTGGGTTAATAAAAAAATTGTGCTTTCACACCAACCACAGTAGAAAGTAGTAAATTTTAAACCCAAATGAAAATTTTCTAATCTACCAAACAATTTGTTTCAAAAATAAAGTCTTGACACACATCCTATAGAAAAATTCATTAGTTTTCAGATTGATCTTCGTCGGTCATCCTCCAGAAAGGGTTTCAAAAACTTGTCTTCTATGATACATCCTGCAAACACTATGTTAAATCCCTAAAACATATGTTGCAAACCAAATAATTAGCTAAAACAACAACACAATGAAAGACTAAAAATCAGAAATTGAACTAAAAAATTTCACTAGTCAAATGCGTCGTTTAGAGCAGTAGATGCATCACGGATTTTCACTAGTCATTTACGGTTCGATAAGTCACAAATGTGTCAAAATTTGTCAGATGCATCATTTTCTTTGTCAGATGTGGTTCATAATATCAGATGCGGTTCATAATATCAATTGTGTCATTTTGTCTATTAGATGCGTTGGGCCATACTATACCTGCAAAAATTGAATAAAACGTTCATGGATTTGCGAAGAATATATCTTCACGTTGGGTTCACCAAATGTAACATCATGAAAATATGAAAGATTAAAGCAATACAAATGCAATAAAACTCTAATGCAATATAAAGTTAAATAATAAATAATAAAGGAAATAGCTAAAATATAAAACAATCTCACCAAAGATTGATGTAACTCCATGAATAACCTCTATTGTCCTACTCCATTTCTTCATGATGGTATTCTTGCCCATAGATTTTCAGTAAGTGTGCAAGTATAGCCTTGATAGATGTGATTATGGAAAAATATCGAAGATTAACAAGTGCTCCAAAAGTCCTACAATTTCGAGAGGAGTAAAATGATGAAAGACAAATCAATTTATAAAAAATTGATCATTCGAATGATATGCCAAGATTAAAAGATAAACAGACGATCCAGATTAAAGGATTTGACATGCATTATGATAACTATTAGTACTGACATGAGTGATAAAACCAAAGAATAGAGATAAAGATAAAATAATGATTTAATCTCAGGTTGAGAGTATTTGAAAGTAGAAGAATAATGTTTGCATCACAAAGATAAAGATAGAATAATGGACATAATCTGTTTGAATGCACACATATAATTAATTAATTAAATAAAGATATTTAATTAATATGTATGTACATGCATATGAGTTAGAACTAGATAACCGACTCATTACATGATAGAGATTTTTTTCACAAAAGACACTCAGACATTAAATCAGGAGATAACTGACTGATTCAAATAGATCTCAAGTCAAGTGGAAATGAATAATTAGATAACTTAAACAATTATCTAAATATAGAACATATTTGAAATAGGCTTTTATGAATTAAATGATCATTTAATTCAAGATTCAACATTTTAAGGATTAATTAAATAAATAAGATTTATTTAATTGAGTGAAGAAAAGGTTAAATGAATAATTAAAGTATTAAAGTATTTATTTAATTATAGTTGAAAAAACGATAAAGATAAACTAAATAAAATTTATTTTATGTAAGGAGGATAAAGTTAATTAGTGACGTAATTAAATAAAGGACATTTATTTAATTAATCAGCATAGAATAAAGATAATGTGAATTAATTAAATAATTATTTTTATTTAATTAATAGATGAATAAATGTTAAAGTGAATTAATTAAATAATTAAAAGTTATTTAATTAATAGATGAGAAAGGACTTTTAGAAAGTAATTAAATAATTAACATTATTTAATCATGACCATGACAATACAAATTATGAAGAAATTGAAGTCGCGGGCTTAGACCAAATTTCAGTGTCTACAGTTTCACTTGTGCATTAAGGATTTTTGTGAAGCAAATTAAGGCAGAGTAGAGCGAAGAGTAGAATCATTCTGAAGGAGCAAAATCTAATTGTTGAGTTTAACTGAAATTGTAACCAATCATTTGTAGATGCCACTTTCTCAATTCAAATCTTTGGAAGTATTCCAAGCTTTTGTAAGGCAGTGTGCCTAAATGCAAGTGCATTCCCATTTTGTAATTATTGCTTTTGAGTATACTCAAATTATATTGTGTATTTTCCATCCACCGTGGTTTTTCGCCTAACAAGGTTTCCATGTAAAAATCCTCGTGTTATGGTGTTGTGGTTTGCTTACTTTATGTTTATGCATATTTATTTTGGTTGAATGTTATCAGTACTTTGTTGATCAAACTAATAAAGCTAAAAATTTCACAATACTGATTCACCCCCCCTCTTAGTTTTGTTTGATTCCAACAATTGGTATCAAAGCTCTAGTCCTCGGAAGAAGTTTAACAACTTGGGGAAGATCTTGGAAAGTGTTTCAATGGATTCAAGTAGTCTTCGACAACAACTTATGGTGGCCCTAAATGATCTTGATCAATCAAAATATGATGTCTGCGAATTAAAAACAAATATTCTTAATGCTGATAGATTCATTGAGTCATTGAAAGATAAAATCAATAAGTCCAGCAAGAAGAGAAGGGAACTATGTGATCAAATCAAGCAGGATGATAGTAAGCACATTGAAGATGAACAACTGAGTCAAGCCATGAAAGAAAAGATAGAAGAATTTGAAAAGTTTGTCAAAGAGAATATAGTTCTAAAGCATGAGATGGAATCTATTATGATAAGAATGACTAAGGAGATTGATGATAGAAAGAAGAATGAAGAAAAGCTTTCCCAATCCCTGAAAGAGAAATCTGAAGAATGTAGTCGAATTATCGATGGATTTATTCAGTTGGAATAGGAGTTAGAACAAACCAAACACAATGAGGAAGAACTTGAAAAGCACATTGTTGATCTCAGAGATGAACTTGCTACTGCAAATGAGTACAAGGAGAATTTCAAGGTTAGCTTAGCTAGAAAGCATTGAATTGATTAAAGGTTAGAGGATTGATGGTGACAAGCAAGGTCTTGGATATGAGGAGGTGAAAGCTCACGGATCTAACTAAAGGAATTTCTAGAAAAAGGAGATTCAAACAAGGAAATCAGGATGAACAACATTTAAGGAGGCATCGATAAAGACAACTAATGCGCCAGAGGGGTTTAATGGTTATTGTTTTACTTACGTAATTGTCATATAGCAACTCAATGCAAGAAATTAGAATGAATTAAAATGGTCCATCATTCTTTGGTTAGTGATTTAGTGTAACAAGTATGGTCATAAATTCGAATGAATATAGAAATGTGGTGAACAACTTTCATAGAGATGTTAGATGTTATACATGCAATAGATTTATATATTGCTAATCAATGCAGTGTGAGAGAAAATTAGTGGAACAACTAGTCTAGAAAGAAATGTGAAGCTGCTACAATTGTAACAAAGCCCGGTCATATTGGTGAAGATTCTATGGGGAGGTCTAGTAAATCAAAGAAGAAACATGCCAAAGGATGTAAAAGGAAAAGGGAAGGCTACTATAGATCAGATCATAAAGAAGATGAAGAAAACTTGGGTAAAGAAGAGTCCCTTTGTATGAGCAACATGAGTGGATTTTGGTAATTCCCTCTGAGGAATTGGTTTGGCATTTGGTGATCCGGTGGATATTTTTTAGAGTGAAAATTGAAGTGTCTCCAAATCTCCAAATTTCTGCACCATAGAAAGGCTCAGCGTTACGATTCAACACAACTCAAATGGAAGCGAAAAGATGCGATTTTGCACAAGTTATGGCCCGGTCAAGGTAGGGTCAACACAGGGATTAGGGTGTCGAGAAGGTGAAAAATGATGTCATCAAAATTTTTTCAAAGTTGGTGTCATCACAAAAGAGCTCATAGAGGCGATTACGGCGGTGTTTGTTTCATCAAAATCCGACATGGTGCTTGAGAGTTATCGTGATCAAGCTTCGATTGACTTTTAGGTTGACCATTACAGATGGTGGCCGGCGTGCATTGCACAATGCGGACGTTGGTGGACCACTAGTAATTTGAAATGTGGCATCCACACATCATTGTATAGAACCAATCAAAGCCCGGAACCGCGTGGCATCCAGATGCATACATCATCGACACGGTCGACATTGAAGTCGTAGTCGGCATCCATGAATGCGATTCATTGTTAATTTACACATCATCATCCATGTCATTGTAGTCGGCGAATCATGTTTTTCCACGTGGCACCTCCTCGGCATGCCATGTGGCCTCTCTATGTCCTGCGGTGGGTGTGAAGTCACTCTTTTCCGTCAAAAGGTTGGTAGAGAGTTTCAAACCCCTGACCTCTCATTCGCTAAACTCCCACGCGACCGTTGCGCTACAGCCCACGAGCTCAACCTAAGAATAGGCTAGAATATTTTTAAGATATGATAGTTGGAGATTTGTTTTAAAAATGGAGGGCTGGGGGTCGACCTCCGGACCTTCCTGGCGCACAAAATTCTAATAACCAACACACCACCAAACCATTCTTAAATTATATATGGTATCGGTCGATTTTGTTAATTGGTTAATGACCGAATGCCTTAAAAATAAAACAAACCCCCCTAAATTTGAAATTTAAACAAACAATAATCCTTTTAAAGGATTAAATGAAAACCTTCTCAACCATAATAGCCCGAATAATGCTAAGTTGAAGGGCTTAATTTATATTATGCGATTTTTAAATGATTTTTATGTGTATAAGGGGGTTATGTCAAAGATTTTTATGTAATTTGGAGAGATAAGGTAGATTTGTAAAATCAATTGGTTAGTAACCAATTTGAGCCATTTTTTTGTATTTAAAGGGGTGAAAGGGAGAGAGTTAGGCTAAGTGTGATTTGAAGTGTTTTTGGAAGAGAATTTTTGAAATTAGGTGGTGAGAAACATGTGATACGCTAGAGAATTCTTGTGGAGATTTTTCAGCCATTTTTGTACGACGGAGTATTGTTATGCTGCTGAAGTGCTTGAAGAAATGGTCTTGGTGCATTTGTAATCTTTTTTGGAGATTAATCAGATCGGTCTCTCTATTGGAGTGGACCCAGATACGTAGTCACGTTTGTGGCGAGGAAGAACTCCACGTGAAATCAAACTCTATTTGCACCTTCTTATCTTCTCTCTCAATTTTGTTTCTCATTTGAAGTTTTAATGCTTAATTTCATTAACGTATAAATGTATTAAGTCTTCCGCTAAGTTGATTTTATTTGAGCATTCAAACGCAATTTAATCTAGATCCTATACGGATCATAGGGGGGATCTGTTAAGAAAATCTTTCAAACCCCCTGCCGGTGATTGACACCGAGATGTGGATGAGTTCAATGATTGCATTGGTGATCCATAGATGCTGCTAAAAAATTGGAGAGAGTATTTATGCAGAATTAAAGATTCGCAGAAGAGTTATCTTTCACAGTGTATGAAAACAGGGTATCCGAATGAGTTAGGAAAAAAGTATTTATTACGTCAAAAATTTAGGTATGCGAGTGATGAAAAGGTCATTTCTATCTTTCATTTGTCACTTTGCATCTTAAGAAGAAGAATTTTTTGAGCTCCAAAGTGAACTTTGGCGAAATTTGAGAGAACTCAAGTGTGAAGGTGATTCGAAGCTCAAAACCTACTTTGGAAAAAAGGTATTTATCAGGAAATCTTGCAAACCTGTGAATTTTTTGAAATGGATACTCCATTGGTGGTTGAAGTAAAGGATAGACCCCATCCAAAATTTAAATGGCACCCCTTCAAGTTTGTTGAGACCGAGCCCTTAGGTGCATTTTCGTCTGTGTCGTATGGAGTTTTACACATTGAAGATATTAGGGCATATGTTCATGCTAATATTGAGGAGCTAGGAAGCTCACAGTTGCTAAATCTATATTCCAAGCACATTGTTGGAGAAGATTTCTTTGTCAAGCCTGAATTCAAAATCCTAGAGGAGAAGAAATTCACACAGTTTGTGAAATTACTCGTGTTCGATGAAAGCGAATGGGTCTGGTATATCTTGAGTCGAGTCCATGAAGAATTTATGCGGTTGAATCAATCTTTCAAGATAAAAAAAGAAGCTATAAGAGCTGTTATAGGTCTAAATTCTTCTGGTGGTTTACCTATTTTGAAGTCGGTAAAGAATTAGATAGTCACAGATGCGACTGGTTTGACATTTGACAGAAGAGCAATGACAATTGATAACGTCACCGATGTGGATGTCAAATTTTCCTTGATGGTCATTGGTTATAAGATATACCACTCCAACAGAGAAAATTTTGTATTCGGTACTGCCATATATGAAGCTTATTAGATGGTTAGGTAGAATGTAGAGTATGACTTGTGTGAATTGCTTCGAGGTCAGCTTATGGAGAATCTTGTGAAGATAAAGAAAGACAAGAAGAATTCTTTTAAATATGGTAATATGCTACTATTTTTATTCTTTTATTTCATGAATGAAGTTTTGAGGGTTAGGAAAGTGGTCTGGCAAAGAGGTGATAAGCCTGTTGGTGTTCAAATTAGAGACATGTTATTCAATTTTGGTGATAGTCAAGTAAGGAAAATTGCAATCTGTGGATATCTCAAAAACTTTCATAATGAAATGCAAGCAAGGGAAAGGATTCCTACTTCTATTGTTGAGAAGTACAAGGACAGTTTTTTTATGGTGGATATTGATCAATGCTTAATGGAAGCAGTTGATCCCATAACCATTTGAATTATGCAAATGGGATATGAAGTCGAGGAACGAATCTTGGAGCTATATGTGCAATATCTATTGAGTAAACCTTTGGATACATCTGAAGAAAGGTTTGGAACTTATGCAGAAAAGAGCATGCAAGTCCATGAGAAATTAAATAAGCCAAATATAGTCAAAAGAGTAAGGAAAGAAGTGGAAGTCTTTGCAGAAAGTATGGGAATATCTGTAGAAGCAATAAGAGAAGCCAGAAGGAAGAGGGAACAAGCAGATGTTGAAAAAGGGAAAGAACCTAAAATTGAATCTGCTAGTCTGGCAACATCCTCAACCTGAACTAGAACAACAAGGAGTTTTGTACCCCTATCTGGTCATGCAGAGAAGTTAGCACCTGCAAAAGCTCAAGACAAGGCTTCTGGTAAGAGGAAGAAGAACAAGAGTACAAAAACCTATGAAGTCATCTCAGAAGATGAGGAGACTGAGTCAGATGAAGGTGTGAAAGAAATAAAGGCTATTGACACTCAGGCTATAAAGGCAACTAAGAGAAAATATTCTAGTGAAGAAGAAAATGCAAAGAAGAAGGAAAATTTTGACAAACTGGGTATGATAGTTGAAGAAGTTGAGAATGTTGTTGTCAAGGATGGAAACCTCAAGCCCCTTTGCAAATGGTATGAAAATTTTGATGAATCAGGACAAATAATTCTTGAGGAGGCAACAATAAAGCATCTGAATATTTTCAATAAAGTTCTTGTTGAAATTATGTCTGGTTTACCTAAGAGTCTGTATGAGGTTTTGGAGATGAGAAGAGTAGATGCTAGGACAAAAGAAGAGCATATGAGAAAGAGAATTCTTGTAGACTTATGTCTGAAAATGTCTACTAAGGAGATGAAGTCACTCTTGAACAAAGCCAAGAAGGAATTTAAAAGAAAAACAAGGGTGAAAAGACTTATGATCGGTGAAACTGATGTTGTTGCTGATGAAACCAAGAAAATCCTAGAAGCATTTTTGTCAAAGAACAAGATCAATGTTGAAGAAGTGAATGTTGTAGATGTTGTATCTGATCTGGTAAATGAGGAGGTGAATGTAGATATTGAGGATATTCATA
This sequence comes from Sequoia sempervirens, assembly GCA_007258455.2. Classification (NCBI taxonomy): domain Eukaryota; kingdom Viridiplantae; phylum Streptophyta; class Pinopsida; order Cupressales; family Cupressaceae; genus Sequoia; species Sequoia sempervirens. The sequence goes on along the minus strand of VDFB02063340.1, from coordinate 1,565 downwards.
ATCCTCTTGATGTGGATAATACATAAGTACCTATGGTGATTGAAGCTCATAATGTTGTATTAGCTGAAGGAAAGGAGATGCAAAATGAAGAAGTTGAAGCTCCTAAAGGAAATAAAGAAATAGTTACTGAAGAACCAAAAGATGAAGAAAAGAAGGATGAAGTCAAGGAAATTCCAGTGGAAGCAAGAGACACTATAGAGACAATGAAGAGATTTTTGGATGAGAAAAAAAAATATTTTGATCTTGAGTTGGGAGATGCCCCTATTCATTTATCTACTTTGTCCCCAATTCAGAAAATGAAAGTTGCATTGTTTGCACAAGTTAAGGCTAGGGAAGAAATTCTGAAATCCCACATTGAGGACAGTGAATTGTCAATCTGGTATTCTGGAGAGGATCATGCCTACTCATGTCAAGGAACAATTTGGTTCCTCCTTCGGTGAGCTAAAGAAACTTATAAATTCAGTAAGTACTCAGTTTGAGTCACTTGAGAAGTCAGCTTTGGTCAAATTTTAGGATTTTGATGTCAAAAGGTTCAGTAGTCTGAAAGGTATGATAGCTAGAGATAAATCTTTGTTAGCTACCTATGTGAAGAATGTTCATAATTCTCTATCTGAAGGTGGAAAATTTAATAATTCATGCTTGTCTTTGTCAAAACTTACTAAGGAGAATGAGAAGAAGGTTAAGGATCATGAGAAAGAGTTAGCTGCTATTTCTAATGGTTTTGATCCTTTAACTATTTCTGTTGGAATGCAAGAAGGTCAAGTTATCTCTTTTCTTGAAAAAATAAAGAGCTTGAAGCATGAAAATGACAAAATTATGGGAAGAGCCTGTGAACTTAGAGGTTTAATTGGTCTAAAAATGGAAACTATGTTGAGTGCTTTAAAGGAAGCACAAGATGCTTTGGCGGTGAGTGACCCTGCAAACATGGAAACTACTGAGATGCAATCTTAGTTTCTTGTGTTCATATAACTATTCTGGAGAGTCTTGAGAAGTGTTGGGACTCAAGCTTGCACTTGTTGAAAACAAATTTTGTAGACATTTTCAAAGTTGTGTAAATTGTTGTACTCATGCAACATGAAGTTTTTGTGGAGTTTTTGTATGTGGATTCCCTATCTTTTCCATTGATGTTGAAGGGGGAGAGTAGAACAATGAAAAATGTATATTCATCTAAGGGGGAGCTGTAGTTTTGAAGATATTTTTGGAGTTTTGGGTGGTAGTGTATTTTTGTTGGTACTGATATGACACTTAGTCATTTTTCACTAAGCGTTGCCATCAATGCCAAAGGGGGAGATTGTTGGCAAGAGAAACTGCACATGCTTTATGGTGTTGTCACTGATGGCAACCCTTGTCAGCTACTCAATCCACACATTGCATTTTTCTCATACCAACAGATAGATTGAATATTAGTGTTTATCTATTAAGTTAGAACAGAGCATCCGGTAACTTCATGTTCTTCGATTCATATGCAGATTTTTTATTATTATTTTGTGTTGTGGATCTCAAGGGAGTATTGCTCGATGCATAATCTTTGTTATCTAAAAATATTGGTTCCTTGTATCGATTTG
>VDFB02063337.1:0-23685 GCA_007258455.2 Sequoia sempervirens | reverse complement strand
AGTAAAGGTGATTATGACACCACTAGCCGCTACTACATGGAATTAGTCAAAGAAAGCCAAAGGCCACAAGATTTTTTGGATAGGTTCAATTGAAGCTAAGAGATCTTAAGAGTTCTCTATCAAATTTTGAAAAGGTTTTGGAGGTCCACCCTAAGAATTGTGATAGATTAAAATTTTTAGGCCATATATATGCTTAGCAAGGGTAGGAAGAGAAGGCTTTGGAAATTTTATGAAAGGCAACTCGCATAGATCCATGTGATGCCCAAGGAATCATCAGCATTTCATGAGTTATTAATTACTCCTGGACTGCACCTTTTAAAGGTGGAAGCCTTTTAGATTCTTAAGATAGAAAACCTCTCTTTTGAAGAAGAGCAGAGAAGAAGTACCCATTGAATTTTTAAACAACATTGGGGTTCTTCATTTTGAGCATGATGAACTAGAGTTGGCTCAACAAAATTTTATGGAGGCATTAGGAAATGGAATTTGGGTTGAATTCATAAATAAAAGCCCCAATGCCAATTCTGAATTTTTTCCTATGCTCTTTAAGGATATGAAATTCTTCCATCAGCTAGAAGAAGGTGGTGTTTCACTTGGGTTACAATGGGATAAAGAAACAGATTCTAAAGAGTAGTTATTATTTTACAATGATGATGGATAAGCCACTCAAAATTTTAGTCAAGAAAATATGCTTTGCCCCTTCCAAATCCATTTGACATAGTTAAATGAGATCTTATCAAAAACCTCAAATGAATCATTTGTATGTTATCTTTTCTTTTTTCCTTTTTCTTTTTTTTTATGGGTAACCTATTTTAGTCTTTATTTTAGAAAATTTTATGTGTCCTTCAATGTATTATGCTTTATCTTTCTATCAGATTCTAGATTAAAAGAACCTATAATTGAAAATAGATTAATTCATCTATTTTTATTTTTACAATACCAAATAGGTGGATTAAATTATTTTGTTATTAAACAATTCCTTGTAGTAAATGTCCCCTTTTCGAAATGAAATCAAGTTGAAACCCAAATGCTCATCATACATTTCCCATGGGCCTTGGGGATTTTTCTCTTAGAAAATAGGAGTTTAATAATAAATCAAGAGGATCTTAATGTCATAAAAGGGGCCACTTAAGTGTTGGCACAGAGACCAGGAAATGTTTGTGTTGCAAATGGGGCAACCATTGTGCTAGCTGAAAGGGGTCAATTTGATATGACAAAGGAAATTTTTACATAGGTACAAGAAGCTATTGTAGGAAACATCTTTGTTCAGATGCTTGATGTGTGGGTAAATCTAGCACATGTTTACTTTGCACAAGGATAGTTTTCACTTGTAGTGAAAATGTTTATGATGCAAAATGGGACAAATCCATTGTAAAGTGTTAGCAATGCAGACTGTCGTTTATGTTGGGCAAATGGGCCATCCATTATCCTAGGTAAAAGGGGTCAATTTTTATTGCAAAGGAAATTTTATATAGGTACAAGAAGTTTCTATAGGTTCATCTTTGCTCAAATGCCTGATGTGTGGGTAAATATAGCACGTGTTTACTTTGCACAAGGATAGTTTGCACTTGTAGTGAAAATGTATCAAAATTATTTGAGGAAATTCTATTTTGGTATTGACACCCAAATTTTATTATTTTTAGGTCGAACACATTATGAAGTAGAATAGTAGCAAGATTGTAAAAGACCATTATTAAGAGTAGTATATTGTAACTACTATAAGTTTCCAATTAGAAAGCTATAGATTTTGTGTTTAATGTAATGAGGGTTTCGAATTACCTCCGAATTTTCTGTAGAGGGCATCCCAAAATCTGACTTTGTTACAAGCTTCAAATACTTTGCAGCAAACATCAAAGTCCTTTCCTACCTTTTCATAATTCTCCAGGTCCTCTTCAAACAATATTTACCTACTTCCCATGCAAGTGTTGTAAACTCAAAAACTCAGTGTAGTTCGTGCAACCCAACTTCTATAACTCAAAACAAGGCACCTTAGTGCTAGGATAACTAGCTACAACTAACGAATGAAGCAAGGTTTGCAATGAGCATGAATAAATATGAATAATGAATCATGCCAATAATTGGCTGAAATGTTTTTTAAAAACTTTTTCTAATTTGTATTTGGTGGCTAACTATTTAGTCATTTTTATTTCTATGACTAAATAATTTTTTAGTCAATGACCAAATTAGTCATTTATTTACTCATTTATAGCCGAGTTACAAAAATAGTAGAATTTAGTCATTTTTAGTTGTTGCAACTAAAATTTTTAGTCACCTTGTCATTTATTTGCCAAATTCTACTAGTGGTAATATTCGGCGAATTTGCATGAATATGAGCTATCAATGCATTAACATTCACCATCCTGATAGAAGAAGGCAAGAGGATCTTTTGCAAGGATTCCTGAAGCATACCTTGATAAATCAAAGCAAACTGAAGCAAGTCCCACAATGAGATCTTAGTCAGAGTAACACAAAGTTGCTCTATAAGATCATAATCACAAGTGCTCTAGTCATGGGTTTAGGTGTTGAAGGAAGACATGGTTGAGAAGGTGGTAAAGAAGTAGGTTGATTAACATTTAATTTATTCTTTCTAGTATTATAAGTATGGGCTAGCACTCTATAAGAGGGAGCCTTAGAAAGATCGGGAGAATTAATATCAAATGGAACACCATTAATAGAAAAAATCCTTTTAGGAGAACTAGCCTGAGTCAAATAAATGATGAGTCTCTTAGGCCTTTTAGGGGTGAAAAAGACATAGATGAAATTTACGAATTCCTTATAACTTATAGAGGAATCATTTGAATAAATATTCTCAACATCCATCCTTGGAGGATCTAATGTGAGAAGGGATTCATCATTCGCTAATGCATCATCTCTAGAAGATAGTGTATTGGAATGAAGAGGAGATGCATCATTCACTAATGCATCATATCTAGAAAGGAGTACATTGGAATGAAGAGAAGGTAGAGTAACATTAAGAAAAGCATCAATGAATTCATCCTCTTGTGCCAAAATATCCTTAGAAGTAATTTTAGGAGAGGGATCAATAAAGGATAATAACAAAGGAGAAAAAAAATCACTTTCACATGCTTGTAAGAGAACTTGTTGAAGCTTCATAGAAAAGTTGGAAAGGGATGGAAGTAAGAAGGATAGAAATTATATTTTGAAATAGAGATATAGAAAAGTTGGTCAAAGGTCAACATATATTGCTATTGATGGCATGGAATGGGGTTCAAGGCAGCACCCCAAAAAATTTTTAGGGAAGGATAAATCTTTGATTTTTCCTCCCTTTATATATATATATAAAGGGGTGTTTGCATCAAGTTCACCAAATTGTAGAGAAGGGGGATTCACTTCTCATGAGTCTCTTTATTCTCAAGAGAATCCTGGGGAGTGAACTACCCTAAACTAACTCAAGGAATACAGTGAGAGTTTTAGAATCAAAAAAAGTAGGTCACATAGATTTTTTGGATAAACTAGTGAGATTTCAACCAAAGGATGTCAATTTAGCAAATGGATGAGAATTTCATGTGTTGGAGTCCTAAAGGCATGCTGGCATCTCATACGAACTGAAAAGCTAATAATGTCATAGAAAACAACTAAATGACTACTACTACTTTGACTACTAAGAAATCTTGGAATGCGAGAAAGTAACAAAATATAACAAAAGTAAGGTAAAAAAAACTAAATGAAATGTAAATGATGAAATGAAGGGAGAGAAATAAATTTCTTACATTATCCCACATAATGAAGCCTCCAACATGGAAATATCTTCAATACCTACACACATAAGACTAAGGGAAAATGTTGGGGCTGTTTAGGGGCTTGCCTCAGTCAAATCCATGTTTATGTGTTCCCACCTCCATGGACAACCAGATAGATAAAGAGAAATAACAAGAAAAAATGAAATGAATGCAAGAGTGATAAAAGTAAACCTTGCTCAAGGAGGAGAACTTGTATCACAAAATAGAGATGCAAAAGATAAGGGATGTAAGAAATCCCAGGATGCTCAAAGATACAAGGTAAGCAAGATACCACCTACAATGCTTAAGCAAGCCAACAAGAGAAAGAGACAATTGTGAGAGCCAAGAGATTTGCAAAGAGTGTTGTAAGAACTTGAGAGTGCTATTGTAGCAAGTTGTAGAGAGTTGTACAAGCAAGAGAAAAAGAGAAAGACAAGAGAGAATGTCTAGGAGAGAATCCAAGAAGCTAGAGAGAAGCTAGAAGAAAAAATAAATTGAAAAATATTGCATTTAAATAGAAAAGAGGAGGGAAAAAGAAGCTTCTTGATCTATTACAAGGCATCCTGGGTCGTTTCCACTGACAAAAGTAGCTTACAAGTGGCAAGGCACTTGGAAACAGTCATTTGAATGTCAAAATGTTGCATGACACTAGTGCAATGGGTGGAAGTTCACACAGCGTACTAATGTCTAAACACATTATTCTACAAAATGAGAAGAACGATAAGAGCAAAAGGTTTCACGCAAAGTTGACATGTGAGGGTAGTTGCTGAAAAGGGGTATTGAGCATCTTGAGAGGAAAAAAAGCATATGTAGAGGCTAAAATGAGCCTACACAAGTGCTAAGGGAGTGGACACTAAAATGGATACAAGAATGTATGTAAAATTGTAAGGGGTACAATTTTACAACATTACAGTTGTTTCTTATCAAGCTCACCTAGTGAATATCAAACTTCACTAACTTATGACACTTTCATTCATGGGTCACTTAGAAAATATTGGACTTTGCTATCCTTGTTATTTATGGATTCCTTGAGTATGGATCCTAGTAATAGTTCTATTAAGCTTGCTATTTTGTGATTTACATGCCCTTTTTTGCAAGTTTGTATCATGTTTGTACTATGTTTGCATTGTTTTTGCATCATTTAGTGTTTGCATTATGTTTGTTGTTGCATGATGTTAGCTTTGTGTTTTCATTGTGTATGATTCATGTTTGTCATTGCATCTCATGTATGTGTGTTCCTTTTTCTTTACATTAGTGTGTTGTAGGATCTTGAGCCTAGTGGTTAACACATTTCCTAGATTCAGTGTCATCCCACCTCTCCAATGTTTTGATAAATGAATTTGTTATCACATAAAATTGTACCTTATTGAACATGGAGTTCATTGTTCTAATGACACCATTGAAATGACCTCAAGGTGTGGGATCTTTGCAAATTGAGGTCAAGTCTTCGAAGAAGGCCAACTTCCTCTTTTGATCCAAGTGTAATGTGTTGGTCCAACCTACACATGAAATCCTACCACTACCCTACTCTAACAACTCATAGGGTAAAAGGTTTAGAAGGAAATAATGAAAGAGAAATGGAAGGTGGTACACCAAGACAAAAAGTTGTTTCTTCTTGACTAATATTTCTTGGTACATCTAGGAAAGGGGACCAAAGGACTCACATAGCTCTCTATTTAATCAATTCCTAGAGGAAAACATGGAGGTTGGGGTTTGATAGGGCGTTAGAAGGAAATAAATATTCTCAAACAACAACTATAAACAAATTAACTCAACATATATGCCTGAAAAATTATAATAAGAACTCAAATATGAGGTTAATAAAAGCTTACTCAACATAAAAGAGGAGAGAACGAGCAACAATGGTCGATTTCATTAATGTAGAGGGATAAAGCCTATTTGTACAATTACAAAATGAAAAATGCAAAATGCATAAGTCTTCCAAAGAAAAACCCTAGAGGAGCTAGAGGAAGAACCCTTAGAATGAATACAATTCTTGCCTTTATAGATCAAGCATAACTTGGATGATTACAAACCAAACCCTAACCCAGATAGGGTTACAATATTTGACCACAGAAGATTGGGGAGATATGACCATGAAATTAATGTCAAAAGTAAACCTAGATGACCTTGACGTGCATGCCATACCTATGTAATGAAAGTTGAAAGTAGAAATGCTTCCAAAATCCTTCATGAAATAAGAAATTTTGTGTTTGGGGCATGTTAGAAAGGTAAAAAATAGTAATAAATGAGTATGGACACTAATTAAATCCACTTGCAGAAGTCAAGGGATGCATTAAATGTTGTCCTTGAAGCCCAAAAGTCAAAATAGTAGTTGAAATGGTGGTTTAAGCATTAATGGTGCAATCTTGGATAAACATTCCAAACCATAGAATTGTCGAACCTTCAAGCTCGAAAGGATCATTGATTATGAATTAAATAGTACAAATCCATGAAAAATAATCTTTGTCGAGGGTCAGGTGTTGATCTTGCTTCATACCTTATGTTTTATTGGAATCATACCTCAAACTTTGGGCTTCAGACCTCGAACTTCGGGTTTCGAGCTTTGAGCATACCTCATACTACATGCTAGAAGAAAGAAAGGAGAAAGGCTAAAAGGGTGAAGTCCAAAAATTTTCCTTTGTTGAGTGTTAGAGTTCAGAGAGAATTCTTATGCCTTATTGTAAAGATTAGACAAAGAGAAAGAGGAAAGCCCGATACTTGACACCTGAAAGAATAATACAGTCAGATCTTTCAAAGGAAGTCATCAAGGATTGGGGGTCAAGAAGAAGGAATACCTTTTCTCGTAGATTTGAAAGGGAGTAAGAAGGGCGATCAACACCCAACACCTGAAAGATCTAGACTTATTGAGACCTTTCAAGGAAATCATTGGACATTGGGAGGAAGAAAGAAGGTAAAAGATCAAAGTCCCGATCACCAAAATCCAAAGAGATATTTTAGGGATTGGGGATCATATGGAAGCTTTATGCATTAAGAAGAAAATAAGAAATGAAGGAAGGAGGTAGAGGAAACATTTGATGCCCAATGCCCAAAAGATCGAGACTTAGGCGAAATTGAAAAGGCCTAATCAAGCTTTGGTGATCAAAGGAAATTCTTAAGGATTAATGAAAGAATGAGAGGAGGTAGAGTAAAAGGTTGATCCTTGAAATCCAAAAATTCAAGACAGACAAATATTGAAAGGCCTTTTCAAGACTTTAGTGATCAAGGAGATGCCTAAGGCTTATGAAAGAGAGTGATGAGAGTTAAAGGGTAAGGTCGATGGTTGAAACTTGAAACACTTAGGCGAAAGAAGGGAAAAAGAGGTGAAAGAGATGGAAAATCAAGAGTGATGCAAAAAGCATGTCACATAAGAGAGGGAAGTGAAAAATTGAAAGCCTGAAACCTTAGTACTTAGCCAACTTTAGGACCTTTTCAAGGGAAAAATATGCAAGATGGCCCATATAGGATCTCTCAGATCAGTTATTAATGGTTGGTCATCTAAGGATGGCATGTAATGACAACATTTTGGAAATTTGTGTGAGATGATTTCTTGCTAATCATGGAATCTAGAGGCCTTATTAGTTTATTGGGCACAGAGTCATGAAGGGAACTTGCAACAACTAGGCCTCCCAAGAGAAAAAACAAAACATGTGTAGGATGCACTTGGAGAAAAGTAAGAAAATAGGAACATGCATTCCCTTAAGGATAATGCAAGGTGTGCAAGAACACTTCTTGGAAAGTGGGAAAACTAATATGTACATAAAACTAACATAAAGAAAAAAATAAAAAAAATTCTTTGTCAAAGATGAACCTTCTAAAGGAGTTGATCTCCCCCATACCATAGTTGTAGACTTCACCTAGCTAAAAGCCACTAAAAACCAATTCCTACATGCAAGGAACTACACAAAATGCCTACAAGGTGAAGAATCACTTCACTGTAAACTTTTCTATTGTAGGGGAATAGTATGATGCAAGTGTCAAATTCATCTGACATTGGTGCATTAGGTGAACATACAATAGCAAGGGTGAAACTTTCTAAAGATAGGATAAAATCCAAGAGAAAACCTTTTGTAGAGGGAAGAGAACTCTCCTCGCAAAAGGATAGGCCAATACCATGACCATTGACCTCTTCATTGCATGAACTGAAAGAAAAAGGGAAAGTTTCCAACTCACATGGTGATGTAAAATATGTTGAGCTTGTATGTTTATCTACAAAGGGTAAACCTTCCTCATGCACCTCAAATGAAAAGCTTTGAAGCTCAGGCACACTATCAAATTGAGTAGCAAGAGCATCACTCTACTGATGAATGTGTGGCTACTCAAGGATGAGATTTTCAGCATGTTGGTCCCATGTGAATCATTCTAATTCAGTCACATTATCCCTAATATCAAAGGTCACATCTCTATATTGAATGAAGACCTCATATTCAATATTGCTACATTCAAGGATAGTAGAAAACCAAAAAAAAACATAATTACTTATATTTATGCACACTTCATCAAAACATACTTTAGATTTGTGAGACACCTCAAATGAATAATTGAATTCTTCATATTGTCTCTCCATGTTCATCTCTTCTTAGCAACTAGCTATAGTAAAATTAGACTCCTAGCATGGAATAGTTGTCACATCCTCTATCGCCTCCTTACTCTTATGCTACCCACAAAGCTCCTCTTCTAGGGATTAATGTATGACATCCAAGATTGAATAGAAATCTTCCAAGTAATCCCAAAAGAGGCCATCCACCTCATAATTGTAGACCTTAAAAAATGGGCAAGTTTCATCCTCTATATCAGAGGGTAAATAGGTCTAGTGTTTTTGCTCCAAAACCTTAGAGTTTTCTTCCTCCATCAAGCCCAAACCAAGCTAATTGAAGGCTTCTACTAATGTAGGTATAGGTGAGCCCTCCTAATTATCAATAAAACAAGGGAGGACATCAAAAGAGAGGATTGATTCCTCTAGTGTATCAATTTTCTCTACCTTTTTAATGTCTTGCTATTGCAATTGGTCATCTTTAATTTTTTCTTACAATGGGCCAAGACACTCATGTTTTGGAACATGTGAAGTCTCTTCAACATCAATCTCTTCACCTTAAACTTGTATCATCTTCCTCTTTTTTTATTTTGACCAATTAGAATCCCAAATGATAGCTCCACCTTTATAGAGTGAAATAGAAATGGGGGGAGAAAAATAGTTAGAAAGGCATTAGAAATCTTGTGGAAGCTTTGGAAGGGGATTCTCAACAAGAGAAAAAGGTTAAGCCTCCTTAGGGATAGGCTCCTATGAAGAATGAAGGATTTCAAAACTTGGGATCTCCAACATGGAAGGAGATGTGCTTGATGACTCATGAAGTTAGATTAAAGTTTCAAGGGGTTGATTGGGATTCCTGAAACTCACAAATTTATGCTTATGTACCTCCTTTATAGTAGGTTGTTCTACAACTATTGGAGGTGTTTTCCTGAAACTAGGCCCACAAGGGGCTTCCTGAGTCTTAGGCCTTTGTGCTAGCACAAAGGCAAGAGAAAGTTCCTCTTACCTAGTAGCAACTTGTCTTGTTGTACACTCTTCTTGCTTCCTTCTTTCTACCTCCATCTAGTGTTCATACCTCCACTAAGATTTTGTCTTTTATTATAGAGGATAGTGAGCTTGATGAGTGATCTCATCCTGCTATGGGAAATAATTTTGATGCCCCTGATAGGCTTGATTATCCCACTCGTCCTATTGTAAGTCCAACTCTTGTTGTTCTCTAACCTCAATCAACCGCCTATTGAGATCCCTCAACATGCACATGTAAGTTCACTCATATCTATATTTCTAACATTTTGGGGCTAAAAGGGAGAATAACAAGGTTGATTTACAACATAGTGAGCCTCCTGGGGATGTTGATAGGAATGTTTAGGTGTCCAAGAAGTTAGAGAAAAGGGGGTGGATGGTAAGCATTTGGAAAAAATTGGTAACCCACAACAACAAGGTTCCATGAAATGAAGGGGGAGACATTATTGTTGATTATTAATTAATATTTAATTACACTTTGCATAAGTTTACTTAGGCTTTATTTAATTCTAAGTTATAGGTTCTCATCATTGTCTTATTGGTATCTTGTTGCTCAAGATAAGATTAGGGTTATGCATCTTTTTCTTTTATAGAAGATTATCTCTTGTAATTATTGTACTTCGAATATATCAATTTGCGCATCTTTTGCAAATCTCTACTTTTTTGTTTTCCTTCAGAAGGATATTCTCAGTTTGCAACTGATCTTGGTTTCTAACATGGTATAAGAGCCTTGATTTGTAGCTCCTTCTCAGATTTTTGAGAAAATCATTGCAAGGTTTGTTTGAGATTCCTCGAAGGTATCATGCCTTGATTTCATCTATGAGGTGTTTTGGATTAGATCGGGCTTCACCATTGGATTCAGAGTGCTGGAAAATTATTTTGCAGATTTTGGCCATCATTTGCCAGATCTGTGAGGGTTTCAAGCTCGAAGATTTTTCGCAAGCTCTGGGGGTAGCTGATTTTTTAGGGAACTTTGGGCACAAATGGAGGTCAACATCATGTTTGTAGTGGCCAAAAACCCTAAAATTGCCTCGTTTATTGATTTTGAGTTGGTCCAAAAAGGCAAAATTCTTGTGAAGCCGTACGCCCAACATGCTTCCCAATGCACAAAATTGAAAATTAAAACATGTTTTGGGTTATGTGCTCATGTTAAGTTCAGTTTTAAATGGTTCTCACTGCATAGCGACTAATCAACCGGGCGGCCGCCACTAGAGCCACCGACCCATCCACCCACTGCCGAGTCATTATCGCAGCCCTCCACCTCTGTCGCCACTCACCCGCCACCACCTCTATCACGCCGCTTTAACCCTCATGGGCCTCTTCAGAGGCTGTGGTCCTATTACGATCACACTCTACACCCAAATTTCCTAACCGAGCTCCGCCCAACAAGGGTCACATCAGACCCGGGGTCGCTAGCCCCTGCAGCCCCTAATAATAGTCTGCCAAATATAAGGAAGGACTGCAGGCTCACCTGTACTCTTAACCGCTTAGCTCCCTTGTCCAAGATCTACCAAATACTATTTTAGCCCCTGGCCGCACAAATTTTATTGGGCATTCTAGAGTCAGTTCAAATCTATGAGTTTTATGATATCATGGGTCCGCTTTTTGCAACGAGACACCGCTTTGAAAGATGTTTCTAATGCCGATCCGAAGCAGCAGGTTTTTTACCATATATTTTTCTAGATTATTTTTCAGTGTCTTGAACCTAGATGTTTTTCAATTCATAGGGCATATCTTTTGACTCCGTTGATCCGTTTTTCATCATTTTAAAGATTGAAAGCTGATTTAGCCTCTGTTGTGACTCCAAGGTCTATTTATTTTTATGTTTATGCATGTTTAGATGCTCTCTTTACAAATAATTGCTGCTGTAATAAATGAACTGAGATAAAGTTCCATCTGGGGGGTTTCTTGCATAATAAATCTGATTAGAGTGTAGTTTTTCACTTTGATCTCCATATCCATCATGATTTTTTGGCAACTCACATGGGTTATCTGGTCTCTTCATTTCTTTTGGCCACATTTTTTTCTATTGCTTGACATATATTGGATTCATCGATTCACACTTCAGTTGAGATATTATGTTTCTTGATACTCATTGGTTCAAATTCTTCTTAGTTTGAGGGCCATGTTTTTATATACGTTCCAGAGTCTATTTTTGGTACTCCTTCCCATGGAAGACTTCTACTGGCACTGTGACCGGTGATATAGTTTTCTAGATTTTTCATCTCATCTATCGTTGTTTCATAGATTCTAGGGCTGTTCGCAACAGAGTTTTCGGTGTTCCATGGCATTGGCCCTCAACAATACATTATTATCATGATTCCTGCTTGGTTTCAACAGACGCATATCTTCCTTGCTTGTTTGATTGTGGTTCCAAGAGTTACCCATACAGTGTTCTTCCGCTTCTTTGTAGCAGCCTCATCCCATTGTAGGGGTTTTGTCCCACTAGGTTTTCCTTTCCCCACCCTTACTATTGCATTTGTAAATGAGTACCGATCAGCCTTGTTGCCGGACTCATCTACATAATAATTTTCTTCTCCTAAGTTGCACTTATGGGGTGTTATGTGTAATTAATATTTAATTACACTGTATAAGTTTACTTAGGCTTTATTTAATTCCTAAGTTGTGGTGTTCCTCACATTATCTTATTGAGCTATCTTGTTGCTCAAGATAAGATTAGGTTATATCTTTTCTTCTTTTATAAAGCAAATCATTATCTTGTAATTATGAATTCTCGAATAATAATTATTTGTACATCTTCTTGCAAATCTCTGCTTTTTCTATTTTTCTCTTCTATGGAAGGTCTATTTTGGTTTGCAAATATGATCTTGGTTTCACAAATTATGTTTGATATTGCTGGAGAAGAACAAAGCAAATTATCATGGTATAGGGGAGTGTATAGTGGTTTCCATTATACCGACATTTTGATGCATGAAAATAGTGTTCACTTGATAATTATAAAATAAGAGTAGAAGATTTCTCAACCAAAGATCTTGGATACATACGAACAAAGTCACCCAAAATGGATATTTGTAGAGTCGTTGGGTGCTTGTTGAACACCTCCAAAGGCTAAAGTGTTGAGAACATCACCACTTCCTCAACTGGATTAAGTATAAATAGTACTTCTTGAACCAATAGATTTGAACAGAGTCACCATAGTGTTTTATAGGGTTTCCTCTTCAAGGAAAAATGCAAAAAAGACACATCGAATCTTTCAAAATGAAGTGAAGGTCCCACCAGGCATGCTAAAAATTGTTGTCACATAAAATTGCACCCTATTGAACATGGAGTTCAACATTCTAATGACACAATTGAAATGACCTCAAGGTGTATGACCCTTACAAATTGAGGCCAATTCTCCATAGAAGACCAACTTCCTCTTTCGATCCAAGTGCAATGTGTTGGTCCAACCTAGCACATGAAATCCTACCACTACCCTACTCTAACAACTCACAAGGGAAAAGGGTTAGAAGGAAAGCATGAAAGGGAAATGGAAGGTGGTACACCAAGATAAAAAGTTGTTTCTTCATTACTAAGATTGCTCAATATATCTAAGAAAGGGGACTAAAGGACTCACATATTTCTTTGTTTGATTGATTCTCAAAGGAAAACATGGAGGTTAGGGATTGACAAGGTACTAGAAGGAAAGAAAGATTCTCAAATAGCAACTGTAAGCAATTTAACTCAACATATATGCATGAAAAATGATGACAGACACTCAAATATGAAGGTAACTCAACATATAAGAGGAGAGAATTGGCAACAATGGTCAATTTTATTAATGTAGAGACATAGAGCCAATTTTTACAATTGCAGAATACAAAATGCATAAGTTTTCCAAAGAAAACCCCTCGAGGAGCCAAAAGAAGAACCCTTAGAATGAATACAATTCTTGCCTTTATAGATTAGACATAACTTGGATGATTACAAACCAAACCTTAACCCAACTAGGGCTACAACATCTGATCAGGGAAGATTGAGTAGATTTTTCCATGAAATCCATGCCAAAAGTAACCTTGGATGACCCTAACGTGCATGCCATACTTGTGCAATGAATGTTGAAAGAAAAAATGCTTCCAAAATCCTCCATGAAATCAATGATTTTGGGTATGGGGCATGTCAAAAAGGTCAACTATAGTAATAAAGAGCATGGATTCCCATAAAATCCACTTACAGAAGTCAAGGGATGCATTAAATGTTGTCCTTGAAGCCCAAAAGTCAAAATAGGTAGATGAAATGGTGGTTCAAGCATTAATGGCATCATCCTAAAGAAACATGCCAAACCACAGAATTATCGACTCATCGACCCTAAAAGGATCATTGGTTATGAATTAAATAGTTTAAAGCCATGAAAAAGCATCTTTGTCGAGGGTCAGGCATCAAGCCTACTTCATTAGCATCAGACCTCAAAATTTAGGCTTCAGGCCTCAAAAATACCTAATACTACATGCTAGAAGAAAGGAAAGAGAAAGGGTGAAAGGGAAAATTATGAAAAAGTTTCCTTTGTTAGGCATTAGAGGTTGATGATAATGCTTACGCCTTATCGTAAAGATAAGACAAGGAGAAAGAGAAAATCCTGATACCCGACACTCAAAAGAATACGACTTAGTCAAATTTTTTGAAGGAAGCCATCGGGGATTGGGGGTCAGGAAGAAGGAATGCCTTTTTTATAGATGTGAAAGGGAGTAAGAGGGATGACCGACACCCGACACCTAAAAGATCTAGACTTAGTGAAATATTTCAAGGAAATCATCAAAAGTTGAGAGGAAGAAAGAAGGTAAAAGATCGAAGGCTTAATCATCGAAATCCTAAGAGATATTTTGAGGATCGTGGATCAAGTGGGAGCTTTATGCATTAAGAAGAAAACAAGAAAGGAAGGAGGTAGAGGAAACTTTTGACGGTTGACGCTCAAAAGATTGAGACTTAGGAAAAATTGAAAAGGCCTAATCAAGCTTCGACAATTAGAGGAAAGTCTTAAGGCCTAATGAAAGAATTGGAGGAGGTAGAGAAAAATTTCAATCCCTGAAGTTTTACAATTCAAGATAGACAAATTATGAAAGACCTTTTGAAGACTTCAGTGATTGGGGGGAGGCCTAAGGCTTATCAAATGGAGTGATAAGGGTTAAAGGGTAAGGTTGATGGTTGAAACCTGAAATGCTTAGGTGAAAGAAGGGAAAAAGAGGTGATAGAGATGGAATATTGGGAATGATGGAGAAAGCATGTTGAAAGAGAAGGAAGTGAAAACTCAAAATATTGAAATCTTAGTACTTAGCCAATTTTAGAACCTCTTCAAGGGAAAATTCATGCAAGATGGTTGATATAGGATCTCTCAGATCAATTATCAATGATGGGTCATCTAAGGGTGGCATGAAATGACAATAAAACCCTTATTGGCTTGTCCTTACTTTAGTGTGAACATGAGCATAAGTTCATACTCTCACTATAGTGGGGGCTAAATGTATCATCATAAATTGTCATCCTCAACAATTTCACACTAGTTTTAGTTCCCCCTATGTGATTGGACCTAATTATGCTCTTGAATTGCCTGTTTTATGGTCATCTTCGAAAAATCAAAATAAAAATAGGAATATTATTATTCAATATTTATTTATCAACATTAAAATACCAAAAATAGGTATCGGATGGGGCACCACTACCCTTGTCAAGCGTATTTTTGCCCCAAATTAAATATGTTATTGTCAAAATTTTAACATTTACAATTTTAAATTCATTTGTCATTTTTTGATATTTAATTTTATGTGAAAATGAATTATTGCATATAAATACAAGTCTTTTTAACCATTTGACATCTTAGGAAATTTTAATATCAATTGAGCATCCTGAAAGGTAGTCAAAATAAAAATTAGCAGAGTTTATAGCACTTATCATTGGTCAAGATTTATGTTTGCAATGCATCAAGATCATATGTGAGTTTATGCATGCTTTATATTCTTCTTTTTTTGTGAGTACTAGCACTTGCAAGACATTCAATCAAGCAACCAATTCTCCTTGGATGAGATGAGTACAATGAATTCAATCCATTAAGGAAAGAAGATTTGAGTGGTAAGTTGCAACAATTGTCAATTTATCATTCATTTCATCCATTTTTCCCTATGTCCAACCACGGATAAGCATTTTTTACATCATCATAGTTGTTGTGGAGGTGAAAACACCAAAATAGGGTTTGACTTAGGCAAGCTCCTATATGATACAACCCTTTCTCTCCTTTCTTGTGTGCAAGTGACATATTTGAAGCAAATTTTTGAAAGGATTGAAGACCTAATTGTGAGATCAAGCATTCAAGCCTCTTATGTCAACAAATTAGGGCAAGTGGAATTAATCATCAACAAATGAAGTTCTTAAGCTAAGTCTAGAAAGGAAGAACCTACATATTATAACCATATTTAAGATTTGTTTGTTGATTCTTAAGATCTATACTTCTTGGTCTAGGGAACTAACACACTTGTCCAATCAATTTGAGCCCAAATATATATGCCAGGTCCTTTTGTCTCTGCACTCTATTGTTATATAATTTATTTATGTTTCAACTCTACATTTCTCTGTAATTACATCATTTTATTGTAGCTTCATAGTTGAACTAGGTGCACATTTGCATTATCAAATAAAGTTAACATGATCAATCAATCAATATCAAACTCCACCAAGAAAGAACCAAAGCCCTAATACACCATTTTGGCTCTTCCATTGAGGTTAGTATCCAAGTGGGTGTTTTTGATCATTTTTGGTTCCTTCTTAATCTGATATACGAGAAAGTGTGATTTAGACCCTAAATCCCCTTTTCCCACATCACAACTTCAAGTTCTTGATGAATCCCTAAGTGTTGACATGGATCTGTATGAAGTAGATAGAAAAGTTCATAATGGGTAGAAATTATCCAACATCTAGGAAGTTGTTTCAAGTGTTTGTGATTCCCTTGTCATTCAAAAATAAGGAAAAAATAAATATGTCAAAACTTTGTAAGGTACTAGGAACCTAAAACCTCTAGCAAGGTTATGAGTTCCTAGCCAGTCTCTGACATGAAGAAGAAATGCAAATGCCATGGCTTCATTAGTGATTTGCAATGGTTCTTGAACCTTCCATAATTGTTGACATGCATTGGATGGTCAGAGATAATGAGATGTCTTGGAGTGGGATCAAGTTCTAATTCCCTATTCCTCCCTACTCTATGGTTTTTTGGCACATCAAAGAATCTTGGTTCCTCTCAGAAATCCAAATCTGATATTACAACTTTGAAGTCTTCAAATTTTGGGTCCCTCTTAGAACGTGAAACTTGCTAAGCACCAAAATGTCCAATTTCTCATGCTAAAAGTTTGTACACATCTCTCGCCTACTTTCTTACCTTTCATGAATGTCATTCATGATCATATGTGTTGCAAAAAAAAAATGATGGCTTCATGTGCTTTGTGGGTACATAAGTATGTGATTTAAATAAAGTTTTAGGTACATAAATGATGGAAGACTTGAAGTGAAGATATTGATGTGTTGCAACTATTGTGGTTGCTAAATTTTAGGATTTCAATGCAAGTGTGCAAGTTTCCCATTCTGACATGACCCATTGTGCTTATAAGGACTTGTTGATGGTAAAAAATAACACAACGTTAAAATAGAATATTGCTACTCTACTTCTCCTAAAAAAGAAAAATAATATAAACTACCCATCTTCCAAGGTCTCTGTAGTTGGTTCTCAACTATGTTCTTGTCGTTCAGTTGCCTATGCAACCGTAATGTTCAAGGGGACTATTGGTAAAGGGGTACAAACTACATAATACAAACTAATCTAACATTTGGGGGGTGTAAATAAACAACAAAGATAAAACAGAGCTCAGGACAACAATACATAAATGCATATTTCTTTTTAATTCAAACATATAAATTTCATAATGACCATTTCTTTTAACCAACTAAAACCATAAAATGACACAATCCATAGAGTAATCTATACCATTGCATTCATCCATAGTGCAAATTCAATACGTACAACCATCCATCGTCACTTTAAAAAAAAAAAAACTTCATTTTCAAACAAGAACACATCATCATTAATAGAATTCATAGATCAACAAATATAAAGAGATCTCATTCACAGATAACTCAATGAAATAGTTTCAGATTCAGAATCTTCTATTGATTTTCATCAAATAAGAGACATTTATGCACATCAAAACTCATTGGCGTATGAATAACTATTTTTCATCAACATTATCATTAAACTAATAAACTTATAAACTAACATAAACTGTATTAAAACTTGTAAAATATGTTTTTGAGTATCCTTGCATGAAAGTTGTAAAAAATTCTAAAATTTGTAAGAACTATCCTAAATCTCTCTTTAGGAAGCCAATCTTGACTTCAATCAGTTGACCTTTACAAAATGGAGAGAAATTCTACATATAAACAAATTCAACACTAATTCCTTTCATCAAAATTAAGATCCAAAATCTAAGATTTCAAATCCACAAATGTAGGGACACTCAGATAACTCCAATGTTTGTCTTTGCTGCAATTTTTGAAGTTGAACAAGTATGCCAGCTGCTCCTTCAATCCAAATCTGGACTCCCAATCATCATTTAGATCCATTCCAACTACTACGAGTTACTATTGTCTTGTTAGCATTGCTACCCAATTATTCCATTCTTCAAAATCTGCCCAAAAATATATGGCTATTCAAAATTTATTAAAATAAATGAAATTTTCTTATCACCCTCATGCTAGACACCATGGTATTCATCATAGTTAGCCATAATTTATTTCACTGTATCATCATCTGATCCATCCACCTAGTCGACCTTGAACTCTGACTCTTCAAACTTCTTCTCTACTAACTTCTTCTCTACTATAACTGTAGCTACTTTCATCTGACCAACGTACTTAGTTTCCCAATGCAAGTCACATATGAGTTCTAGCAACATGTCCATGAGTGGTGATTTAGTCGTAACTCCTTCTGCTAACATTCCATTCAACAGTTTCTCCCATGCATCCTTGACATCTCCCAATTTTTCAAGTCCCTAATTTGGAGGTAAGGATTTATAAATAAATCTTGAAATGAGCTCTTCAAATACACCCATATGTTGAAATATCTCACGGACATTCTTTAGCATGATTATCCTATGCTCAATCAAAGTTTATGACTTGAAGGTAGATATATGAATAACCTTTTCCACATATCTAGAATCTTCTTCACCCAATATTTGGGATTGGACCAACTCTTTATCAAAAATATTATCAACTTCTTTCAACTTTCCCAAATATTCTCTAAGCTTTTCCTCTTCTTCCCACCATTTCTTCATGGCTACCTCTATGGTCTTGACTAATTTCAGCCCCTGTAATAATACTTAAAACCTTCTTCCAAAAACTTATCCATATCAGCTTTGAAGGTATTAAGCCAATTGTCAACCCATGTGGCTTTCTTCTTCATTTCATGCAAGCCATCTACCTCTTTTTTCCTCATAAGAACTAGAATCTGAGATGGTGCAGGTTGTTCAAGCATAGATGACATCAACTCCTTCAAGAAATACTTCATTTTAACAACTTGAGCCTTAAGCTCATCTTTTTCCTGCTTTTCCTTGATTAACCTGGACTTGGTAGTAGTGGCAACAATGTCAATCAAATTAATTTTTTGACTTCTAGTATTCTTTCCCAAATTGACAGTGCTTATTTGATAATCATCAGGTAGCAATTCTTTGTCATCCTTATTAGTAATGGGAGTAGCAATTTCGGCTACCAAATCTCCTTCATCTATGAGTTTGGTTGAATGCATTGCATGGGCCTTCTTCTTTCCCTCCACCTTTTCAATTTCTACCCTCATGTCATCTCAGGTTACTAGTTGGGCTTGTACTTGTTGCCTCTTCTCTAAGTTCAATTTCAGCCAAGTGGGTGTAGCTAGCTAAGTGGATACTTGTTGAACATTAGGAGGTGTTGAAGATGGAGGTGTAGAGGAAATTGTTTCAATGGTTTGTTGGGAAGCAACCTTTTGAAGCTCTTCCAATTCCTTTTGCAATATTTCTTGCTCCCTCCTCTCATTTTCAACTTTTATCTCCTATATCTTCCTTATTTCCTCCTCCCTCTTGGCAACATCTTCTTGAGAAACTGTTCTTTCCAATTTGAAGGCCTTACCTTCTTCCATGCTTCAACTTCTTCCACTTCCCAAGATAATTCCTCATCTTTTCTTTTATATTCTTCTTCTTCTTGGGCAGCTTGTTCATCAACTAACTTTGGAGCACCTTCCATCAAATCTTGTTGTGCCTTCTCTATCAACCTATCTTCTAGTTCTATTTATGCACTATGTAGGCTGCCAACTACAAATTTAGCTCCTTCTTCTCCCAGTTCTTCTCCAGCCTTTTTTAAATACTCCACCCACTCAGGTGCTTCCCCTTCTTGGGATGGAGTTCTTTCAAAATCTAAGATATCTTGAATGTTTACCTCAGCCTATCCTTCTCTGATGATTGCTACTCCCGAAGTTGATGGTATAGTAGGAGCACTTCCCTCAACTTCTGGGGCAGCAACAACTTGTCTCTCCATAGCACTCTCCTCCCTAGAGTGAACAATGACCAAAGGTATAGCAACAAAACCTGAAGTTACACCTACAGTAGCCACCTCATAAGTAACATTTGCTTTACACAAAGCATCATCAAGTTTATGTAATGAAATATCCTCTTTAGTTTGTGGAGGCTTTTCAATGGTTGCCTCTACCATTGCAACAAGTTTCTTTAGTCTTTTATATTGTTTGGTATTTGCAGATGAAGTGGGTTCACTACTAGGACCTCTTTTCTTTGTCACTCTACCCCTTGGTTGTTTCAACTGGAGTACTATCCATTTCAAACTCCTATTTACCACTACTTGTGACACTTTTCCAATCTTGATCTCTTCTTTCTCTTCCCAATTGATAGGTGGCAAGGCTTGTGTAGCTACTTGATCAATACATATTGGTGATCAAGAGTGATCCCATAATTCATAGTGTCATCAGGTATATCAATTTTAATGTCAAAATCCCTCATATGGGGATTTTTAATCTCTCATAACCTCTTTTTCTTACCTAAAACTGATCCTGGAGGTTTTCCCAAAAATCCTCAAGAAGAGGAACATGATGGGTAAAATGAGTAGGGTAAAGTACATGCATCTTATTCATAGGATCAAAATTCTTCCTAGAAGTTTGCTATTGGAAATTTAGAGACTAAAATTCCTCAATTGTTGTTTCAGCCATGACCAATGAATAACAAGAAGAAAATCCCAATTGCACGAGAAAAGAATGTGCAACAGTGCTGTGTTGTGAAGAGAAAACTGCATTCACCTCTGCAACTTGCCTAGAAAATTCCATCAAAAGCCACTTATTGCCACAACATCTTGGCAATTTAAACAAATGATAATCAAAACCAAATAATCTGAAATATGTTGACCTAGGGTATTGAATGAACCAGTATCCCCATTCTTAAATGAGTCCCATGGCGTCCTAGGACAATCTAAACCCTATGTCCCCTGTGAGCTGATTTATAACCACGTATATTAAAGCATCATTTATCCTTTTGAAATGCTTCTCTGATTCCTTGAGCTCTAGTTGGTCGTAGTGTTTGGAAACTTTCATTTGATTTGGGATTTCTTCCATTAACCCTACAGTGTTTAGTCTAGGAAATCTTCCAATCCTCGTTGCACAATATATAACATAAGAAGACATGTAAAATGTCTTGATCTATGTCACCTTGAGGAGTTGGTAATGAATATTTTCTGAAACGATCTATCCCCAGTCCAAGTGTTTCTTTTCATCAAGTATCAATAAGATGAATGGAAGCATCCATAGTTCAAGGATATGAGAACTTTCTTTTCCAAATTCCTTGGCCAACAATGTAATAATGTCTCCAATGTTCTCATAAAAATCTGACCTCTTTGGGTTATCAGAAACTTTCTTTCCTGACTTCTTTTCCTTCTTTAGACATTGTTTGTTGATCACCTATTTATTTCCCTCCACATCTTTGTTCCATAACTCAAGTTCCTTAGCCTCAGTCAACATCTTCACATCTTGGTAAGGAGGGAGGTCAAAGACAAGTCTAATCATGGCTGGAGTTAAATCTATAATAACATTTCCCTAAGTGTCAATACATTTTCTTTGAGTAGGGTTATATGTCTGTGCAGTCATTAGGATGAATTCAAGGTATTGTACAGCAGTGGGGAAGCAAGCTTCATGAGCCAGTCCTGACTCTGCAATTCTTTTTGCTCTTGAAGCAACATCCTTTAAAAATGTATCTTTGATGAACTAGTCCAAATCCATATGTCCCACCAATGTGTCACTTATTTTTCAAACTTCAAAGTCAAATTTGGATGGGGATGGATTCCCTTGATACTTTTATTTCATTATGTAGGGGAGTTGTTATCATTTCACTCTCTTGGCTTTGGCCTTCCTTGATGATCCCTTAGATGTTCCCTTAGTAGGAAATCCCTTAGTAGGTATCTCTTCCTCGAAGTCAAAAATTGGTTAAATATTGAGTACTACTAACCATCATTAGATATAGAAAGGGAACATGTAAATAACATCACAACACAGGCCTTCATAATAAATCAGCATTAATTTGGAAAGAATTCAATTTAATAAGTCAATTTGATCATTCTCGGCCTTCGGGTTTAAAATAGCATCAAGAACTTAGCCAATTTTATGCATAAATAGAGTTATGTCGAGAGCCAAGACTGGGTCATGGCTAGGCACCTGACCCATGTTCAAATAAATTTGGCATCATTCCAAAGCCCGACCCCGTAGTATTTAGGAATCAAGACTGGGTTCGAGACATGGATCGGCACCAAACATATGATGGAAAACAAGTTTAAGTATTGACCTGCAGTTTGATCCCACAATGTGGTCAAGATTTGGGATCCGGTCATCATTTGGAACTAGACAAATCTTGAGGAAGCTCAGTGTCATCTCAAAGCCCAACCTTGCAGTATTCAAGAATCAAGACTGGGTCATGGTTCATTACTTGACACTATAACAATTGATAGTAAATAAGGCAGGTACCAAACCATTTTTCGACCCTGCAACGTGACTGAGAGTCAGAAGCACGTCAAGGCCAAACACCAAACCCATCCAGAATGAAAAGTATAAGTCAGTTTCCAAGTTTTGAGCCCAATAAGATATTGAATGTCGAGACTGGGTCATTGTCACATCAAGACCCAAAATACATAGTGGGAATGTGGCAAGTTGAAGTTCTGAGCCCAATTACACTTTAGGAATCGACATTGAGGTATTGTTAGGTCCATGTACCAATTGGCGAGGTAATGGTTCAGTCTCGAAACAACTCCTAACCCCGATGGTAAATGCGGGGGTCGAGCACATGACTATGGAAAATACTTAATCCAATGAATTTAAACCAAACTCATGGTACCAGTCCATGCCTCGATCCCAATAGTAATGAGGGGATTGAGCTAGTGAAAGAACTGATACCAAAGAGTATATAAACCTAAGTATTAGCTTGATTCCCAACCCTGACAACAATGTAGGATTGAGACACATGAAGGTGATGGATAACGAAGGAGATATCAAATATGACAGTTTCCAAGCATATGCCTTCAAGATCAGGTTGTTTCATGGATCAAAGCTTCATTTCAAACAGTTGGTAATTCAATTTTTGACAATTTCAAACATTAAAATCGCTCGCAGAACAAAACCCCAGGAAACCAGGGTACAACAAGATGGACAATCCTATGACCAACACACATGACGACAACACCAAAACAAAAAAGAACACACAATGAACCCAACATGGATTCAAATATGAGGGAAAAATGTACCAAATGGTCTAAATGAAAACATAGAAACAAAACCAAACCAAACGAAGAAAATAATGAAAACAAGGAAAACAAACAAAACACGAGAAACAACAATCAACTAGAATGGAAATGGAAACAAGAACACCTACCTTCAAATGCACCCAAGAATTTTGGCAGCACGTTGAAAAATTTGTTGCAAATTCCTGAAAACCCTAGCTATTTGTCACTCTCATTCTCGTCTCCAAACTTCTCAGTTGTAGAATGGATGAAAATCGAGGAGTGGCGGGACTTATACACGTTCACGTGTGCGAGCGATTATGGCATTAATGGCAGTTTGGTAAGGTCTTAGGGTTCATGCAGATTCATAAATATCAGGGGCGGGAAAGAAGGTAAGTGGAAGTCGAGGCCGAGACATGGATCAAAATTGAACCCTCAATTGGTGCAAGGTTCAATCAAAGGCTTGCGACTTGGTCCTAACAAACAAATGAAACAACACGAGGATAGGGATTAGAACTCTAGAAGGGAATGAGAACTTTGAAGAGTTCAAAGTTTAGTCATAACATGACATCTGATCCCACAAAGGGAAAAACAAAACCCAGGATCGGGGCAAGGGAAAGAAATGGA
>VDFB02063336.1:325898-430770 GCA_007258455.2 Sequoia sempervirens | reverse complement strand
GAGGGAGAGGGAGAGGGAGAGGGAGAGATACTTGAGAGAGAGAGAGAGAGAAAGAGTTGAGAGGGAGATAGAGAGAGAGAGAGATAGTTGTGGTGGGAAGGATAAACCAGAGAGAGAACCAAGTGAGAGGGAGGAGGGAGGGAGAAGGAGAGATAATTGAGAAGAGAGGGAGGGAGAGAGGGAGAGAAAGAGACTTGAGAGTGTGAGTGTGAGAGAGAAAGGAGAGAGTGGGAGAGACCTAAGAGAGAGATAGAGACTTAAAAGAGATGGAGAGAGAGAGAGGGAGAGAGGGAGATGGAGAGGAGAGAGAGAGGGAGATGGGAGTGGGGGGGACCAAGAGAGAGAGGGAGGGGAGAGAGAGAGAGAGAGAGAGAGAGAGAGAGAGAGAGAGAGAGTTGAGATGGAGAGAGGGAAGGATAGAGAGAGTGAGCAGAGAGAGACCCGAGAGAGAGAGAGATGAGAGAAGAGAGAGGGAGAGAGAGGAGGGAATGGGAGATACCCGAGAGAGAGAGGGAGGGAGGGAGGGAGAGGGAGAGGGAGCTGAGAGAGAGATACCCACATGGGGATGGAGTGTGTGTGTGTGTGTGTGTTTGAGAGAGAGGGATATGGAGAGGGAGGGAGAGGGAGAGGGAGAGTGGAACGGGAGAGAGAGAGATAAAGGAGGGAGAGAGATAGACTTAGAGAGGGAAAGGAGATAGAGGGAGGGAGAGGAGAGACTTGAGAGGGAGAGAGGAGGGAGAGATCAAGAGAGAGGGAGAGAGAGACCTAAGAGGAGAGAGTCCGAGTGTGAGTGAGAGAGAGAGAGAGAGGGAGTGGGAGAGAACAAAGAGAAAGAGGGAGTGGGAGAGACCTGATAGAGAAAGACCTAAGAGGGAGAGAGGGAGTTAGAGAGACCTAAGAGAGAGACCTAAGAGGGAGAGAGACTTAAGAGGAAGAGAGACTTTAAAGGGAGGGATGGAGAGAGAGGGAGATGGGAGACAGAGAGTGAGAGGGAGATGCAGAGTGAGAGAGAGAGTGAGGGAAAGGGAGTGGGAGTGGGAGGGACCTAAGAGAGAGAGAGGGAGAGAGAGAGAGAGAGAGAAGGATGGAGATAGATGTAGAAAGATAGGTCTAGAGCTCAAGGAGAGAGAGAATGAGAAAGATAGGTATAAAGAGGGACAAAGAGAGAAGAAAGGAGAGAGGGATAGGTCCAGAGTTTAAGGGGAGACATAGTGATATATAGAGAGGTAGAGAATGGGATAGAGAGATATGATGAATTATGTAGATTTTTTCATCTTTTTACTACAAAAAATAGAAATATTTCATTATTCATTACTTTTTCTAAAGTTTCATGTATTTTGAGATGAGTGTTACAAAAAAATCATGAAAAGGAGACTTTGCATGTGAAAGTAGTGAGCATTTGATGTTTCAAAAATGAAATATGAAGTTCAAATGATTATAATTATTTTTTGGTGTAAAATATGGAAACACCACCTAGTCCATTACGTAGAGCTCTTAATCACCTTTCTAAAACTTATAAAAAGTTGAAATTTTGATAAGAAAAGCAAATGTTATGCCATTTTTACTAAAGAGGATTTTTTAGGTCTTCAAAATGGAAATCAAACGGATATCCATTTTGTTTTTCAAAAAAATGGGTTCTTTCTGTATACACCTAAAATTGGTCAAGACATTTAATTAATTAAATACTAGTTATTTAATTAATATTTCATCTACTTATAAATAAATTCTCAATTTATTTATATAATTCATATCTTCTAATTCTCCAAATCTAAAATCACATTCCTCTAATTTAATTAAATAAACAAATTTTTAAAGTTTATTTTATTTAATTAATTCTCACTAATCCCAAATTTGGAATTCAAGCACATTTCTACAACTTTTCATGTCACCTCACCAAGGTCACATGAAATTAAATAATTCTAATTTTTAATTAGAATTATCTTCAACAAATTTTCAAACACATGGCTTATTCCTTGCACACTTCTTCAACAAAATTTCAAACAAATGGTTGTTTTCTCACACACTTGATTCCTTCATCCATTTGGTATGTTGTCTTTGTTCAAGAGAACATCCTTCTTGATTCTCTCTATCTCCATTGTTCATCCCTCTTGTTTGAATTTGGACTGTTGATCACTACCACATCACAAGATGCTTGGAAAAACTTATAAATACAACTCTTTGCCATAGTACTTGGCATCCCATATTTGAGTAGAGTTATTATGTAGGAATAGCTTTGGAGCATTGGAGCATTTGGAGTTTATAGTTAGCATTGTTTAGCATTTTAACAAGTTTGCATTATAGCATCATGTTAATTTAGAATCATGTTTTGCTTTATAGTTGCATTTTATTTCATGTCTTGCTTTATAGTTGTATTTTAGTTCATCATATCAATGGTCATTTGAGCATATGCAGAATCATTTAACTTGTTATCACAACACTTGTATCACATAGTTTAGCAATATTATCCATTTATCAATATCTCCATTATCATAGCATCATGAATTTCATCACATAGTTTCATGTAGGAACTTAGTTTTCTTGCATTTAGAACAACATCTCGTTTCTGAAGTTGTCATTTTAACAACCATAGTGCATATACAAAATCTGAAAGTCAATATGGTTTAATAAATCTTTGAGAATAGAGAACAATGGAACATTTTTGAAGATTTATTTAGTTGCAATTTAGAGTAGTTCTTTGATTCAAATCTTTAATATAATGTCTCATTCATGTTTGTGTGCTTTAGTATTGATTTGCTAACTCTCCCACATTTCACACACACATAAATTGGTGCCCATCATGGGGCACAACCCCATTTTAAAAAAAATTCTAGAATTTTTTTTGTAAACAGGTTGGACGTGACGTTTTAGTGCGACTGTGAGTTCTTTTGGCGCATCCAGAAGATCTTTCAGCACATCCAGAGATTCTCTCGGCACATCCAAAACCTTCTTTTGGTGCATCTAACACTTCTTTTAGTGCATCCAAATGATCTTCTAGCACATACATTGGATACTTCTTTTAGCACATACGAATAATCCTTTAGCGTATAGGATGACTATTTAGCGCTTTTATAGTCAATCTTAAAATGGTTGTATCTTGGTCATACAAAGGTCCTTTTCAGAGCCTTTTTTTTTGAAATGGGGTAGAATTTAATAATCTATGCAATGGTTTAAGTTTTTCTCAATTTTGGAGTTAAAATTTTCAATTTTACACCTAAATTCAAATCACATTGTAACTTGGTCTAAGTTTTAGGGTTTTTATGTTTAATCATTCATCTAACCCTCATGTCTTCTTAATTTCTTGATCTCATCTAACATTTTGAGCATTTATTACAGGTTTTAAGAGGAACATGAGCATTTAAGTGAAAGAAAAATAATTTAATATCCATTGTACTAAATATGCCAATTAAAGAAAAACTTATGCAACTATTGATAATGTATGCAGGGGCTAGAGTTATTTGAATGCTTTCTTTTGATTAAATTAGGAATCTAGTTTGATTAAAAGGTTAAAGAACACCATGTCTTCTATGCTTGATGAATGGTAGGTATATTCTCTCCCCTTAACTAGGTGACCAAAAATCCAAACCCATTCGTTTTTATTTTATTTTATCCATAGAGGGTCTGCCTTGTGGGAAAAAGTAATCACCCAAGGGAACGACCCAACCAGTAACATGCTAAAGCCAAGCGACTTCCAACTGAGATATAAATGTGGGTAGTTGAGGAAAGTTCAAGTATCATGAGGATTGTTCCAACAAGAAGGGAAAAAATGGTCTCTTGTTGTATGGATGATCCCCCCACAAACAAAATTCCTATACTAGAACCTTTTGCTTAGAAGGCCAAAATCCTTATTCTATTTACTGGTGCAAAAGGTCTAACCTTTGAAGTTGTCCCACATTTTTGTAGCTTTTAGTAGAGATGAGAAATATGTCATGGGAGATTCATGGGTATTGAAGCTTGGTTGCCCCGTAGAAGTGAGTGTCGTGGAGGGGAGCCAGTGGGGTCAAGCTTCTAATCATTTGCTAAAAGTAGGTGCAGCTAGAGTAAAATCCAAGTGGGAATCCAGTAAATATGGTCCTACAAAACCTTAGGATTGTACATGTTTGATGTGTTTTACCAATGTGTTTTTGAACAAATTTCAAACAAAACATCACACACTGGAAGTGAAAACCTTGATTCAGAAAACATCCTTTGAAACAACCAATTCTCTAACTAGAAAATTAGAAAAATCAAACAAACTTGCAAGAAATTATGACATTTTCCCAATTAAGTGCATCCACTGCTTATTCTGGCGCATTTACACCCTTCGCTGGTGCATCCATCTACTGTTATAGCGCATACACTATATCTGATAGTGCATCCATGCAATTTTATAGCGCATTTGTGCAATCTTCTAAAGCATTTATCCTTTGTTATAGCGCATACATTGCATATTTTAGTGCATAGACCCTCTGTTTTAACACGTGTAGGCAATCTTATAGTGAATTTTTGCAGTCTTCCAACACATACATTTACTATTTTAACGCATCTAAGAAGTATTCTAGTGCATCCATCCTCTATTATAGTGCATCTAGTTAGTCTTATAACATGTCTGTCAAATGTTTTAGCGCATCTAGTTCCTATTTTAGTACATCCAATAAACTCAAAACTAGAGAGTTAAATTCACCATATGTTTGTCTGTTTGAACCAGAAAATCAAACCATCATGGTTGAAACTGAAGGAAATTCTTTTCATAGATTTCATCAACCTGAAATAGATGAGGATCAATTGAATGCTTTAGCTCATCAAATGAAAAAACTTCAGCAAAAAATTTGGGATATGCAAAGGGAAACAACCATAAAGAGATATTTGTTGCCATGTCATGCATCTATCTTCATCTCCCCTAAGTCAAAATAAATCGTAGGATTCTTTCACTCAAGTTAACAATGCCATCCAACCACCTTCTTCTATCATAGCTTCTATATCCAATGATTCATGTCAATCTCTCAATCTAAACCATGCTGTCATAAACTCCTCTACACCTCGAGATAAAAACATTATTTCCACTTCATTCAATGATACCAAAATTCCACAAGTTCTTCCAATCTTTTACCAAGACCGAATCTCTCAAGAATTCTATAATGATCCCCTCCTTTCACTTTTCATCCATGATGACTCCCTTCCATCTCAAGAGAAAAGTATCATTTTGAGTTCTTCTTCCACCCCATCTAATGAATTCATACCATCTCATGATTCCATTGCATCCCAAGAGCATGATAATTCTTCCATCCTATCTAATGATGTCCTATCACCCAATGATCAAGATATGATTTCTACAAAATCTCATGATTCCCTTCCTCATCAAGATCAATATATGCTTCCATCCAAGGATATCCCTTCATTTCATGAGGATGTTCATCCTTCTCAAGATCAAGATATTCATTTCACACCACTACATGATGATTCCACACCTAACAAAGAGAAAGCTACTCCATCTCTTACACCCCATGATCCTTTTCCAATTCAAGATCAAAGTACCCCATCATCCCCATGTCAAGATCCTATCACACCTATACTAGCCATCCATGAACCCCACACCTAAAAATTGGGATCATCTACCTTTATCTAATCTGGTTTACTTCCAACACCTATCCTTTCATCCATATCATATCCTCCCCAAAATGGAATCGCATCTTGTTTCACAAACAACACATATCCCATTGGTAAACGAATGTGTCAAAGTATGAACTACAAAGGAAAAGGATTAGGCGTTCATGAACAAGGTATCCTAGAACCCCTTTATGTCAAAAAAAATCCATATTATCATGGCCTTAGTTATATACCTAAGTGTCCTAGTTCATAAAACCTGCCATCTATCCTAGGTTCTCATCCCAATTCATCAAGCCTTCCATCTATCCTAGGTCCTCATCCTAGTCCATCAAACCTTCCATCTATCCTAAGTCCATATTCCATCCCTCAAGGTCAACAAAGGCACACGTCCTTGATGCCCTTTCAAAATTCTAGCTACATTAACTCATCCATAATACCTCCATATCATTCATCTCAATCCACCCCTCCCATTGCTCTTGGAAGAAATTTGGGTGCCAAATGTCAAAAGATTCCATATCAAAATCCACATGTGTCAAAGGATCAACATGTCTCCTCGAAGAGCCATACAAAAATAAGAGAAAATTTGATCCAAAATCAAAGGAAAAATAAAAAGGCCACAAAGGCCCATCAAACCAAAAAGGAAATTTTCAAAGACCACAAAGGTCCATAAATCAAAAGAAATTTTCAAAAGGCCACAAAGGCATCAAAGAAAAAAGAAAAATTTCCAAGGCTACAAAGGCCCATAAAGAAAAAGGAAAAATATCAAAGGCGACAAAGGCCCCCAAAGCAAAAATCAAAGTCAAAAGTCATGTGGATTCCTAAAAGTCTCATAGAAGCAATAAAATCTAAATTGGCATCCAAATTTGCTGATCCAAAAGCTTCCTCCAATCCTCCATCTAAAAACCTCTCACCTTCCAAATCCATTTTTCCTCCATCACTCCATCACCCTTCAAGGTGTGTGCCAATGTTGACCTTGCAATCTTTTCCATCTATCCATCAGCAAGCCTTCCCACCTCCTATCCATTACCCAAAATTCATCCCCCATTATTCTCCTTTAATCCAAACCTTTGGATAAGTCCTTGGTTCTTCCATCTTACCTTTAATAGGCCAACATTTATGAGTCTAATTCCCATTTACCATGGTTTACTAAAGGGATATTTGGTCGTGAAACTTGATGCTTAAGTCCTTCCTCCATCTCCCTATCATCCATATCCTATTTTCCATATTCCTCTTGCACTCTACACTTGGGGGGGAAGTTTCATCCATCTTATCATTCCTTACATTTCCACCTTTGATCTTGACAAGGTTAAGGATCTTATTGAACATTGTCTATCTTATCCTATATGATTTATCCATATCTTCCATGTCATATCCTTCGTCTTATCCATATTCCATCATTCTTTCTAAATACATCATTTCTTCCTTTCCTTGGTCTTGATGAGGAATAGGGGGAAAGTACTTGGGAATAATGTTTGTATCTTAGTTAGTTGATCTTGATCATCCCATTCATTATCCTTATCCTTGCATTCTTCCATTCAATATCTCCTATCTTATCAAAATCCATGCCACCATGTCCCTTTTCAACCTTGAATCTTATCATGTAAATCATATTTGAGCCAAGCTATAAAACATTATCCAATCCTCATATATTTTGTCAATCAATCATCAACAATAATCAATCTTATCATACTTAGAGGAAATCAGTGATCCTAAGTACTTATCATCATCATGCCTTATGGAATCAATCATTCCTGACATTTTACTCAATCAACCATTATCATCTTTTGACGAGAGATATGTTGCTTGTATGACATGTTTTGTAGTGAATATTTCATTTTGATCTATGATTTATCCATGGTTGCATTACCTCCATTATGGGGCATCTTGTTCCTTCAATTAGTCATATCATATCATTCCATCTTAAATGTCCTTCAAAAATCAAAAACATCAAAAAAAGATAAAAAAATCCAAAAAAATCAGAAAAAGATAAAAAATCCAAAAAAAATTAGAAAAAATACAAAAAAAGTGAAAAATTAAAAAAATCAAAAAATAAAAAAATATGAAAAAGTGCAATAAAAACAAGTAGTGAAACCTGCCAATAGGTGCTATTTGTGATAGGTTAGCTTTTCCATCTATTTGAGCATGTCGACCATTCACTTTTTCCACTCGCTTTCGCCATCAATCTTCCTATCATCAAAAAGCTTCATGTACATATCCTGGCATCGCGGTCATGTCTCACCCTAGACTAGGGGAAAAATCCTAAACTCATTGGGGGAAATAAACTTTGAGCTTAAACCAACAGACAAACAATAGTAGGACAACACAACAAATACAACAATCATAATGCAACTCAACATTGAACATCAATCACCATCAGTAACACATCAACCATCCAAATCAAAACAAGCCAAATCAATCAAATCAAAACAAACCTTAAATGGATGATGTTCTTTGGAATCATGGCTTTATCACTATGGCATGAATGTTCAACCATTGAACTTTGTTTTTGTTATCATATATTTGGAGCACCTCTATGATGTATTGAACTAGAGGAGCCAAGAAGGAGTATGATTTTTCTATGTCTGTTGTCTATGAGTTGATCATTATTACTATGAAAATTGTTGTGGGACATGCTCTACAAAGTATCACTAATGACATTCCGAATTTACATAGGAAAATGGTTAACTTTTGTTTGTTTACACAAGCAATACTTAGGTCATCTTGGTTTAATTATACATAGATGCTTGTGTTAACTTGCAATATTAAAAATCATGGAAGTATTACTCAGGTCATCATGGTCTAGATATACCATCTATGTTTCTACTCACTTTCAACATTTTAAAGGCTCAATGATGATAAAAATCACAACAAATCGGCTATTATGAATGACATTTGCATATTAGATCTGCATGGTTAAGTTAGATTGCATCCATGTTAGTTTACATCTGTATCTATAGGGTTTCCAAAGCTGCAACAATTTCACAACGATGTTATCTCTCTTATCAATGGATTGAGTACACTTGAAATTAACCAAAAACACATCATTTTCATATAGAAAACACATCAATTGCATCATAATTTGCATGCATTAGAAAGCATTCTCATATCATTCATCCATCTATGCATTACATCATGATATTTGCATCAAAAAACATAAAAAGACGTGCATCTCATCTCATTTACATAATCAAAATCATTTCGTATAGTTACATTAAGAAAGTGGTCCACTAAGCTTAAATGAGTGAGTCACTTCAAATTTCCAAGAGAGTTGGGAAATATGTCAGGTTTTGTGAAGCTTAACTTAACAAATAATCAACTAATGGCAACCTTCCCACAACTCTTGGAAGTTGGATAGATTCACTCATTTAAGCTTAAGACCCTAGAGGTTTTGAAGTCTTGCAAACTCAGTTAAGCATAATAATTTGCATCACATAATCACAATTCATCTTACATATTATAAAACATCATCCATATATCATCCCATCATCATTACATCCATACATAATCAATATAACCATCACATATCATCATACATCATTTGCATAATAAAATCCATCTCACATGACATAGAACATTATCCATTAAGCATATAGAATCATTAATCATGCATTATCATATCATCATTGCATACAACCCATAATCATCATTATATAAGCATCATCATTACATAATCATCATGATCATCATCATATAAACATCATAAACATATAGAACTATGCACCATCATATGATCATTTCATACATCATTCATTCATTGCATCATTTATTTGCATTAGAAAAGTACAAAAACATAAAATGCATCACATTTCATTGGCATAATAGGATCCATCACATACATCATATCGACATCATTCATAAAGCATCATAAAATCATCACACATCAGTTGCATCATCATTTTCATCCATAACATATCATATCATCATCATATAGAACATCCCATAGCATATATAATAGAAATCAAAGGCATCCATCATAATCATCATGATCAATCATCATCAAATAGAATTAAATGCATCCATCATAATCATCATAATATCATCATATAAACATCATATAGACACAGATCATAATCATCGTTGCATATTATATAACCTCAAAATCATAATGTGAAAGTGTACAAGGATATCCAAAGGTATAAAGAGATACATCAATATAAAAAATGGCAGTGTATCATAATGTTTGAAATCAAATAGGTACAACATCAATGTCTCAAATAAAATCAAAGAGGTACATCATCAATGTCTCATATACATCAGTGTATACATGTCCAAAATACATTAGCAAATCAGAAATTGGAGTTATGTCATGCTCCCCCTAGATGATACTGGCATCACAGGACTAGTACCTCCCCCACCTGACGGACCCACACCAGGATCTCTTTGATCTCCAAGAAGTGGCTACATAACACCCATGCTAATGGTTTGAGACTGGGACCTCCCTGATTGGGACTGGGAAAAGCTCTCTCGCCACTCTGGAGGAATCGCATCATGATATCAAACTTTGTAGAACTTGGCCTACTGTGTAGTATGATGGATCTCTTTGAAATAATTTGTAGACCCGACAATCGCTACAGCCTATTGTAGTCTCTCAGTAAGGCCCTCAACTTGCTCCACCCACTACCTCAGGGAATCCCTCTCAGTAGTGAGAGTGTCAATTTTCCCCTACATTTGTCCCTGTACCTATCCCTAGGCCTGGACCTGGGTAAGCTGGGCTTGTACCTAATATACCTATTGCCTATCTGCATCTCTATCTGCCATCAGTGTCTGGATCTGTCACTGTGCCTACGTGAGTAGAGAAAGAACCTGCTCAAGTTGACCCTATAAAGTCTCAACTTGTACCTGAAGTGCAACAATCTATATCTACTACTATGGTGAGGGTAGTCGAACCTCCACATGTCACCTCTTGTGAGGCACTCTCAACTCACCAACATCTGGAATTGGTCCTCTGCCACCCTCATCATCTCCCCCATCACTCTCATCATCATCTCTCTCCTCACTGCTCTCCTCCTCCTCATCCCCCTACTCCTCCTCCCCCCTCTGTCACTTGCACCCATGACCTCCTACCCCTTCCTCCACCAATAATGGCATAGGCTCATCAATAATGGTGATCCAAGGGAATGGATGTGCGAACATGTAATGTGCATACTCATCTAATACTAGAGCCTCAACAATATCTAAGTGCACCTCCCATATGATGGCCTGCAATCCCTGAAAATGATGAACAATTGCATCATAAGATAGAACAGGTCCCCAATCTATCACATCTACCCATCGTCATGCATAGTGGGCCATTCCCTGGGGCATTCCCTAAACCCTACCATATTGTCTAAGTACCAACATCAACAAGAATCCCCTGATAATGAAACAGGTCCTGCCAATCAGATATATCGATTGACATAGAAATGACATCTTTGTGTCATTTGTAGGCCACTACTCCCAATCAACATAAGGCTACCATACCACAGACTCAAGATCATCTAGTGTCCTCCTCCAATACTCAAGTTTTCCCAGCCTAGGCTGAGCAACTCAACCAACATAAATATGTACCTATGGCCTCATGGCTAGTTGTTGTCTCTCTCCAACTAGCCGACTCACTGTTATATGCACCCATGCCTAGACCTAAAGCAATGTCACCCTAGTTGATAAACTCACCCCTCACAGATAAACAACCTGATGTAAATCATGGTACAAATGGGAAAGCATACAACAACCCCATGCATATTGAGTGCCATGAGCAATCATTCTCTCCAGGATCTACCCCCATCCAACTAACAGTCCCTTTGACCAGTAATCAGGACAAAGGAACCCTCCAATAAATCCAGCTAACACAAAAGGCGATGTGGCATATGCATCAACCATGTCCCTCTAGGAAATCTCATAGCCGCATATGGTATCATCCTCAAACACCCTGCGTAGTGCATTAGTCTCACCCTGCTCTTGAGAATCATATAGTACAAGCTCTCCAACCACATGAATCCATAGAATCTGATATACATCCTTGAGAGTCACTCTGATCTTGCTAGTGGGAAAATGGAAGGTGTTATTCTCACTGTGCCACCTCTCTGCTAAAGTTGTCAGCAAACCCTTATTGATCCTAATTTGGGGCATATCGATAAGAGATGACAATCTGCATCATGCAATAATGGTTGTCTCAGGCTGCGTCAAATGGGGAATCAACTCCCATGTCCTTGGGAATCACTCTCTAATCTGTAAACTAGTTAATGACTCCTATCATCACAAAATCACAAATCATTCAATAAATCAGTTGACATCAATCAATCAATCAATCAATGAAAATCAATCAACCTATCAATCTAATCAGCTCTGGTGAGACTTTGACCAAATTTCGTGAGAATCAATCAATTTAACCTCACCTATCATGAGGTTCATCAATCAATTCAACCTCACCTATCATGAGGTTTATTAAATCAATCAATTCAACCTTGCCTATCATGAGGTCTATCAATCAATCAATGCACCTCCTATCATGAGGTCCATCAATCAATCAAACTATAATTGATCCTCGCCTATCATGAGGCTAATTATCATCATCCTATCATTGAATCTCACCTATCATAAGAACAATGGACATCTAATCTATCAACAATCATCAATCATCGTCAAATCAAAGGCTGACACGATCAAACATCATCAACACCAAGGAATCTAATCAAGAAAATCATCAATTTAGTCTAAAACTTCACCAATGCACTAGACTAGTCTTTCTATGTGCTAGAAAACCC
Organism: Sequoia sempervirens; assembly: GCA_007258455.2. Lineage (NCBI taxonomy): Eukaryota > Viridiplantae > Streptophyta > Pinopsida > Cupressales > Cupressaceae > Sequoia > Sequoia sempervirens. The sequence continues at coordinate 418,444 of VDFB02063336.1, read as the reverse complement.
AATGCACCAGAAAAGTCCATCAATGCGCTAGAACAAAGGGTCTATGCGTCGAACTATCATATGCACCACTTCATTTCACATATGCACCGGAATAGGGTCTCGATGCACCGATTCATCCTATGCACTACAATATCTAATCTATGTGCTAAATAAATTCCTCTATGCACTAAGTTCACAAATGTGCTAAAACTGACAATGAATGCGCTATTGCGGGTACCCTATGCACTAATTCATTTATCCTACGTGCTAAGTTTATGGATGCACTAGAACAATCATTCTATGTGCTATTGCAGTCTGTCTATGCTTTAAAATAAATGAACCAAATTCAAAAACATGAAAAAGCGGGAAAAATAAATTACACAAAGTATGAGGCAGTTTTCAGGGGTACATACTAAAGGTCCATACGCTGTTGGGTGGTTGTGTCATCGCACGCGCTCAAAATGATGAATGTGGTAGGGGATCATCATTCTGCTCCAAATTTGCACAAATCACTCTCTCTCAAGTTTTCAAATCACAAATGCACAAATGAAGTTTTAAACCAACCTTTTTAACCTTTTAAAGGTTAATTAAGAGGGATTTTTATGAGGTTGTTTTATTTTATTTTCATAGGGGCTTAATTTATCAAATCATCACTAGGTGACTTCAACATCATTTTTCGGGAGATAAATTGTTTCTGAATCATAAATTTTTGAGATCATCATCAAATCATCAAAAAATCATCAAAATTTTCAAAAATTCCAAAAAATCATAAAAATTCAAAAATTCACTGATTTATCTCCCGAAGGGGCATATATCCGTCATCACTTGAAAATCAATGTCTGGGGCATCAATTTTTTTTTCTCGGGATCAGTATCAAAATCTTCTTTGAAGCAACGTGTAAACACATTACTTCAAAGAGGGGAAAAATGTATACACCTAAAATCGGTCAAGACATTTAATTAATTAAATACTAGTTATTTAATTAATATTTCATCTACTTATAAATAAATTCTCAATTTATTTATATAGTTCATATCTTCTAATTCTCCAAATCTAAAATCACATTCCTCTAATTTAATTAAATAAACAAGTTTCTAAAGTTTGTTTTATTTAATTAATTCTCACTAATCCCAAATTTGGAATTCAAGCACATGTCTACAACTTTTCATGCTATCTCACCAAGGTCACATGACATTAAATAATTCTAATTTTTAATTAGAATTATTTTCAACAATTTTTCAAACACATGGCTTATTCCTTGCACACTTCTTCAACAAACTTTCAAACACATGGTATTTTTCTCATACACTTGATTCCTTCATCCATTTGGCATGTTGTATTTGGTCAAGGGAACATCCTTCTTGATTCTCTCCATCTCCACCATTCATCCCTCTTGTTTGAATCTGGACCGTCGATCACTGCCACATCACAAGATGCTTGGAAAAGCTTATAAATACAACCCTTTTCCATAGTATTTGGCATCCCACATTTGAGTAGAGTTATTATGCAGGAATAGCTTTGGAGTATTGGAACATTTGGAGTTTATAGTTAGCATTGTTTAGCATTTTAATAAGTTTGCATTATAACATCATGTTAACTTAGAATCATGTTTTGCTTTATAGTTGCATTTTATTTCATGTCTTGCTTTATAGTTGTATTTTAGTTCATCATATCAATGGTCATTTGAGCATATGCATAATCATTTTAACTTGTTATCACAACATTTGTATCACATAGTTTAGCAATATTATCCATTTATCAATATCTCCATTATCATAGCATCATGGATTTCATCACATAGTTTCATGTACGAACTTAGATTTCTTACATTTAGAACATGTCATTTCTCAAGTTGACATTTTAACAACCATAGTGCATATACAAAATTTGAGAGCCAATATGGTTTAATAGATCCTTGAGAATAGAGAACAATGGAACATTTTTGAAGATTTGCTTAGCTTCAATTTAGAGTAGTTCTTTGATTCAAATCTTTAATATAATATGTGTCATTGATGTATGTGTGCTTTAGTATTGATTTTCTAACTCTCCCCCATTTCACACACACACCCGCTTTCCAAAATGAATATCTATTTTGAAAAACAAAATGGATATTCATTTCAGTTTGGTATTACCAAACCAAAATGAATATTGGCTCGGGATTTGGTTCGGGATTGTCTGACTTGGAAAGTCAATCCAAAAAATGTGTTTTGAAAATTTGCTTAGTTTTCCGAAGTTCGCCCTTGTGGCTGACAACTTTTTTTTTATCCAAAATTTATCAAATGAAAAGGGTTTATAGAAAAAATTGTCAGCTTTCCACCAATATAAGTTTTTCCTTATTTTGAATTTAATAAATAGTTATTATTGATTTTCTACATGCATTACAACTAAAGCCTGATTGATAGGCTGGTTGAAAAACTTCTATAACTTTCAAACTAGTTAACATTTTTCAAACCTACAAGATGCGCCACATTCTATGCTTCACATACTATAGGATAAAAAAAAATGAATTTCATAAATTTTTGACCAAGTTATGGTGGTCAGACACAAAGATTTTAATAATTCTAAAAAGTTCTAATAAAAAAATCATAACTAATTATTTACATGGAAAAAAATTACAATTTTTTTTTTGACACATCTAGACATGTGTCCTCTACTTATATTGAAAGATTAAAAAAAAAAAAAAAAATTTCTTGCACTTAGGGTGGTCAAACATACCCCTGCTTCTTATCTTTTTCCTAAAAATTTAGTACTATTGCATTGAAATTTCAAATTTTCTCAAAACAGATTTACCTTTTTCCAAAAAAAGGATTGGTAGCCTAGAAACTACATTCAATTTTCTACAACTTTTGTTCTTAATATTTTTCAAATTATGTTAATAACCTATTCAAATTTTTATGTCAAGTTTCCTAACTCTGATTTTTTGAATTTTCATCGCCACTTAGAGGCCTAGTTTGGACCCCCATGATCCTGCACTGACCTAAGGGGCCTTCTCTAAAGAGGGAGATCAACAAGGTGAATAGATTGACTATCAACCATGAAGGTGATCCAATTAGACCTGGATCTCCTTCTTTGAGGGATGGAAAATGGATTGGAATTGATTTGCATTTATTAACCTAATTAGACTATGTGACCTAATACATAAAATTCAAGATCCTAACAAATAACATACTAAAACAATAGTTTGTAGGAAGATCTAGAAAGTGCAAAATACTATGTACCTATCCTAAAAAAATGGTTTTGGCATACACAGGAGGATTGAGACACCTAGGGGCATATGGGTCTCTGATAGGGTGTCATGCTATGCTTTTTGGGTCCTCTGATGATAGATTCGAGCTTCAGATTTCTATCTACAATGTTGTTAGAATGCTATTAGATAATTCTATAGGTGAGTTTTGGTGGCTTGACAAGATTTAGGGCTTTGAATACAACAATGAAAAATGTGTCTTCAATCTTTCTTCAATCCTCTTCAAACTTATAACTTGCACATTCAAAGAGAGGGAAAGTATTCGGCTATTTAGGGGCTTTCCTCAGTCAAACCCCATGTAAGTGTCTCCACTTTCATAATGGAAAATGTTAATGATAAATGGATAATTGAAAGGAAGGAATGATGAAATAACAAGGTGTTGTAACTCACCACCCTTTAATGGCTTCCTTGAAGGACTGAAGTCATGCACATCACCTCAAGGTCTTGATCTTTCTTTCTTAATTTGCTTGAATGCTTTGGAGACCTACAAATTTGTTAGCCTTAACAAAACAATGATACCATGAACACACATAGAATTTGACATGATGTTGGATCTTGAATTGTTGCAATAATTCTCTAAAAAAATTGTTCTTGAATTGTTCTCAATGTTCACCTTTTCACTTGATAATGTAGACATAGATTTCAAATAATGAAAAGACTAGGTATTTATAGCAATTTCTCTAATTTCCCGAGAATTAAATTTTGATAGCCGACATTTAAAATTTAAATTTTGAATGTTAAAATGGCCACTCTGACATATTAAAAATTGGTCCTTGATAGAATAGAGGGACCCATATGCCCATGCCCCTGGCCCTATTGTCTAGGACACAATGTATCAAGGGAAAATCATTAATTACTTGCATTTTTTCAATGCTTGCAATTTATTAGAAAGTGGCACAAATGGGATATAGAATGCATAATTTTAGGAAATTAGGGACCCAAATAGGCTCAATAATTTAGGGAGAACAAATCATAGTGTGAAATTATCAAGGGTGACAATTACGATGCTAAATTTAGCCCCTACTTTAGTGAGAGTATGAACTTATGCTTAGAATCAAACTAAAGTAGAAAATCTATGTCAAGAGGGATCCAATTGTCCAAATGTTGAAAAGATAAGATGAATAAGGATCTAGGGAGGTGATTAAGCCCACAAGATCCAAGATCTTATGGTAAGACAACATAAGGAAAAAGGAACACATGGATGTATGAAATGCAATAAGACACACATACACAAACATACATGTCTGAAAAATGAAGATACATGACGAAAGCACATGAAAAACATAGCATATAGATGACAAAAAAATGAACACAAACATGAAGAAAACATATAAAAGACACACAAAAAACACAAGGTTAGTACTAAAAATTTGAGTTGGTACAACAAAGAGACCTTATTCTTAATTTTTTTCAAATACCAAATGTTATCCATCAAATAAATGCTAGCTCACATGAGGACTAGCAAGTTGTTTTATACCACATCACTCATGAAACACATGGCTCCACTGGAAAGCAAGGTGTGTTATGTTAGGTGGCCATGTTAAAAGGTGTTCATGACTCACACCATAGCAAAGTTTGATATTTTCTAAGTGAATCACAAACTAGAAGGCACATGGGCTAGTGAAGTCTGATATTTACTAGGTGATCCCCCAAGACAAGGTAGTAAAATGAGAAACACACTAGGTCTAGTGAGGATTTATTTTCACAAGCTGTGTACTAGTGACAACCATACCAAGATTTATGCTCCTTGATAACCTTGATAAGGTGCTACAAAATGATCAAAATGTTATGCCAATGCCACACTAAGTTCAACACCTATGAATAGAGTGAAGCAAAAATGTCAATGTCAATGTAAACACGCCACTAAGTCCAATTCCTATGAACAAAGTGAAGCAAAATAATGCCAATATATGTCCCCACTTGAAAGAATTTTTAAAACACCATGTTGTGTGCAATTACTTTAAAGTAGAAAATGATAAATTCTATGTAACAAAAGGATCAAAAGAGCTTATTTGGAAAACCAACATAGGTCTATAATCTTATTATTTTTAAAGGGATTTATTCAAAAACTTATTCCTAAAAATGGGCTAAATTAAATTAGGAAAAAAAGGGCTAGGAAATAGAATCTTTCAGAGGGTTAGGAAAGGGATACATGTCTTGAAATTTTAAATCCATTGAAAATGCTCAATTTGTGCTTCAATATGGTACTTGGGTTATTTGTGGTCAAGTTTTTATCTATAGATACAACTTTGTATTTTTTCCTTGAAGGACCTGTTATCACATGAAGTTGCACCCTTTCTGAACCTGATGTTCAACAGGTCTCCGTGTAACATGGGAAGACCTCTAAAGATGTGGGTTTCTTGTAAGTAGAGGTCGACCTCCGGAGAAGGCTAGATTCCTTGTTGGGTCATCACCTAAACTACAGATTTTGTAAGGAAAAGGGAGAAGGAATACATGGAAATTAAACTAACTCTATGGTGATACACCGAACTGGTAAGAACAATGAGATACTCAATTTGCACTTGAATACTGGTGATAGCCATGGGACTACACAACAAGATCCTATAGATCACGCATACAAACATGTTTGACATGCACATGCTTTCAAGGAGGAAAGACATATTTTCACAAACTAGAAGCTCATGTGCAGGCTTAAGTAAACACAATTTGTAACTTGCATGATACTACTTCTGCAAAGAAAGTCATGACATGAAACAAAAGCTATAAGGAAAGAGAAAATTTCACTAAGTAGCTCACTGAATAAAAAAGAATGCACAATACTTCACAAGAATCAGAAGGCAAAAAGATGGGCCATCAATGGTAACCAAGGTAGATTTTGTATATTATGTTCCAAGTTGAATTACAGAAATGTGCTAGTCTGAGAGAGGATTGCAAAAGGGTCATAGACTCTAGAAAAGCATACATCCAAACTCCAAATGAGTTAAAAAATCTACATCAGTTGAGAAAGGATTTGAGGAAAAATCACTAACTCTCCAGAATGCATAATCTGAATTGCTTTACAAGAAGGCAAAAATGCCTTATATACAAAAGTATGTAGGCCCCTCTAGGCTTACAAAAATATCTCCCAGAATAGATCTTTCCTTAGATCTTTTGATTGAATTTAATGTTGCACCCTGCATGTCCAGTCGGTGAAGAGTCGCCTCCTGAGAAGCCTTTAGATCTTCTGGTAACCACCGGTGATTCATTTCCCTCGACACTGCTTCACCTTTGTCCTCACTTCCGCCAAATGCCTTGAATGCCTGCATTTCACTACCTATTTGCATGGCATTCAACCAAGGTTGACATTCGCTCGCTTGCTATGGTTCGGCTCAACTTTCTCCATGGTTATCGCCAAGATTTTCCACGGGCCCCGTGAACTAGTCAAAATTATTTTGTAAAGAACTATATTCTGAGACACTAAAAATGTCTTGTCAATGCGATTAGGTGTTTCTACAGCTATCGGCATAGTACATGATAGTCAGTGAGACCTTTTGGCGACCTGCAGAAGTCATTTCGAGCTTACGAAGAGCTATCGGCAAGACAGTCGCTAGTCAGTGGAACCTCATGGCAAAGTCTTCTTCTCTTTGGCGAGCCCATCCCGTTATCGGCCAAACTCCTTATAGTCGGCAAGACCTCTTGTCGATCTTTCCCTTTTCTCCCCAAGCTCACTTGATTCTATTGCCAAGACATTCCCAGGTCGGTGAGACCTCATGGCGAAGTCCAATTGCCATGCTGATGCCGCTTTACTTTGCTGAGACCTTATTCATTCACCAAGACATTTTTTAGAATTCCTACGTTGTCTGTGAGACATTGGTCTTTCGACCAGACCTCTTGCCGGGCTCCTTATCTTTTAGCGATGAGTTCACTTTCTCTTCAGTCGGGGAGACATCCTTATATCGGCAAGATCTCTTGCCGATGTCAAATTTTCGGCGAGGCAATCCCTCTGTTAGCGAGACTTTAGCCTATCGCCGACATTACGTCAAGGTTGAAACTTTTTGACGATTTCTTTGGTTTGAGTTCACCAGTTGGTGAGACCTTCACCGCCTATACCTTCTATGCTGCCCACTTCCCAAAAGTATCAACAAAACCTCGTGCATGCATATCTCATCTCCCCGTATTGCACTCTTTACCGAGACCTTCAACCAAGGCAGACTAAGAAAAACTCATCGGAACCAAGCCCGCGTGGTATGAAGCAGATAAAGATAGATGAATCCCAGCGGAACCAGGATCGGGACCAAAACAGGGAAAAAACAAAGGAAAAAGCCGAATCGGAATTGAAACTAAATCTGGACCTACTTTCTTCAAGTTTCAAGTTTGGATTCTGTTCCGATCTCGCCCCTGGCAACATACGAGGAAGGAAAGAGGAAAAAACACACGGGGGGAAAAAAGGAGGAGACAAGACGGTCACAGGTCATGAAGAAAAGGAGAGAAGAAAGAGCGGAACCATAATGAAAATAGGAACCAGAACCTTGGAAAAGTTCCAAGTTTAGGTTCCGACTAGGTTCTGGGCCTGCCAGAGAAGGAAAGAAAATGCGCAAGGCAAAAGAAAGAAAGAAAGAAAGGCGAGATAGGAACTATATCTGATCCCGGGTAAAAGAAAGCAGGGGTGGGGGCGGAAATAAACCCGAAACAGAAACTTTCATCAAGTTTCAAGTTCGAAATCCATTCCGATCCCGCCTCCGACAAAAGAAATAAAAAAGGGGGCCCAACAAAAAGAACAGGGTGGAACCAGGGTCGGAACCAGATCAGAAACAGGAACCGAGAGTTTTGGAAAATTTCCAAGTTCGGATCCCGACCCAGTTCTGCCCCCGACAGAACAAGGAAAGAGACAGAAGAAAACAAAACAGAAAAGAGGGAAAGACAAGGAAAAACATAAAAAAGAAAACCCACCCTCAAGCTGAAGACCTGCACGCCGGGCTCAACCCTCTTGGGAGCCACATTTAATCCATGTGCCAAAATTTTAAAACGTCATTCTCCCCTACATCTCCACAAGAAGCAAACAAGTTAAAAAAAAGTGATCCTGATGCAAGTGTTCCTCCATTTGGTCTTCGAGAACATCTAAAAGCACAGTTACCCTGCCTAATTGAGCCCATAGGCGAAAAATGGGTAACAGGACCCTCAAGGTATCATTATCTAATGTGGTTTGAGCTTCCTTTTCAAAACCTTACCTTCAAACCCTTTTTGAGGGAAATCATTTCATAGTTTGGAAAAATAATTTACTGTAAGAATAAATATGATATTTTTTTAGATTAAGGGCACATCCTAGGGTTTGTGTTGAGATGGATTTGGATAATCAACTTCTTGAGAATATTAAGTTGGCCCTGGGTTTGAGTTATTTTGACCTTTAGTGTATTTGAAGGCTACCTCTTAGGGGGAGTGGGTATTGGTTTGCTTTAGTTGGTGTTGTCATGGGGAGTGTATTTTGTACTCCTAAGGAGGAGTAAGTGGAGAGAGAGGTTAGTAGAGAGAAATTAGTGTGTTGGTATTGCCTAAAGTGAAGCTTTCAAGTGATGTCAAAGGGAGATATTGTTGTCCTTTTCCATGGATGTCAAAGGGGGAGAGATATTGAAGTCTGAAAAAATCCTTAAGTAAGGGGGAGAAAAATGAATAAAATAGAAAGAGGGTGAAGTTTGAGAAAGTGTTAGAAGTGTAAGGAATGTCTCAATTAGGGGGAGAGTTGTTTGAGTGTTGGAGTTGCAGAGTTTCTTCTGTTGATTGATAGTTTTTCAGAGTTGGTGTTACCATCAATGACAAAGGGGGAGATTGTTGGAGATTTTTTGGTGTTGTCATTAGTGTTGTCATTGATTTCAACCTCCAATATGGTCAAGGAGATTGTTGTGCCAACCTCTAATATGATCAAAGAGATTATTGAAGATTGTTGCACTATGTTGGCATTAGTGTTGTGATTTGATGTCAACCTCTAGGGTAGTCATGTTGAGGATTTTTTATGGTATTGATCAGGTGTTGTAGATGCTATAGATATGTTGAACAAGTGTTTGGGGTGTTGTTGATGCAACTGGTTCATTTTGTTTTCAAGTGTTTTTGAGAAAATTTGAATAAAAGAGTGTGTAGTGTGATAGAGGTGTGTCCAGTGTTGTACTCCACATTTATTCATGGTTGAAGATATGATTGTGTGGTTTGGATGTGATTATCAGAGGTGTTTAGAGGTGTTATATCTAGAGTTTTAGGTTCTAGATTGTGTGGAAGTGGAAGTTGTATTTGATAGTGTGTTTCCTGTGAAGAAGGTTGTCTAGGAGAAATGAGATTGCTACCTTTCCATGGAGTATTTGGTGTTCTTGAGTTGTTCCACAATGTTGGTGACTGAGATGTATGTCTATGGCAGTGTGGCTGGTTGCACATAATGAAAGTGTTCTTCAGTTTCAAGTGGTTGTGGCAGTATTTCTAAATATTTTTTTGGTGTTGGAATATTCTTTTCTTGTGAAGAAGGTGTTGGGAAAAAGGAAGATTGGTACGGTCTTATACCACTATGCCATAAAGTGGAACTAGGGAAAGTTCATTTCCCACATTGACCCTTAGAAAGAAACTCATGCTTAACCAGTTTCAAAAAAACCATTAATAGATTCAGTAAATAGAACCAACGACCATGAAAGATGAAACAAAAGACATGAACACACATATATACGTGGGGAAAACCATTTCAGGTAAAAAAAACCACACCCCAAAAGCCCAAATCACCACTGTAGTATTCATCAAAAGAATACAGTTACAATACAATATTAGGCTCACGGCCTTTATAGTAGATTACATATTGTTCCATTCTAGAGAATATTCAACAACATAACCCATTGTAGACACCTCTCTCAGCGAGAAACATATCACTCAGCTACACAGTCACACAACTCGACCACCAGCCTCTCAGTCTCTTTGTCACACAGTCGCTCAACCTTCACCTCCTACGAGATTCATCTCTCTCTTAGCTACCCTACCTCTCGGCCCATTTGGAAACACCCGGTCTACACTCTGCCTCTCAGCTTGCATCCGGCCTCTCGGCTTGCACCCAACCTCACGACATGCACCCAGGTTCTTAGATAGTCTACACCCACCTCTCAGCCTCTTTGCTTGCATCCAACCTCTCAACCTGCATCCAGCATCTTGGGCTATTTGGTTCCCAACCTGCATCCACGATAACCGCCACTCTTTTCTCCAAGCATTGAGCCCTGAGAGAGATTCCCTTAGCCTTCACTGCATCTGTCCATTCGGCCTATAGTTGAGCTTGACCAAGGTTGACCTCCGCTTGACTCCCTGCAAGCAATTTTAGCTTCCCATGAGAGACACACTAGCCAAAGCACAAAGTCTTCATCTCTATCTCTCTCACTTTTCAACTATCGTGGCCCTTTAGGGTTTCACCTTGAGCCATACACCATCTCCAATGTTTCCCATCAGATAAGTAGTCAAACAAATCTCCACCGTCGAGCTTAGGGTTCTCCAAGAGTCACCAAGTCAACCATTTAGCACATGGTCACACATTCCATCTGTCCTCCACATCATCGCCACCTATTGGCCTTTGACACGATCCACCATCCTATCGGGTCCCACATCCATCGGCAGTTGGAAACCAACCATTGCTTTCCAACTGTCAATTCTCCTTCATATTCTTCTTGCCATGGTGAGGGGTCCACCAAGACATGCATCCACTGCTTGTGCAATTTTGGAGCATCAAAAGGGAATCTACAATATTCTCAACAAGTCTCCCAAAAAGGACTTAAATATTAACTCCTAGCACTCCAAGTGGTCTCCACATCCGTCGACATCCAAGTCGCTATATTGCTAGAGAATCAAACTCCAAAACCTCATGTTGGAGGTTACAAAGTTCCCAAAACCCATGACTTTCCAACAAAAGGGATCGCTCCGTCACTCAAAACCTAAACTTCCAAACCTCAAATCAGAGGTTACAAAGTTCCTGAAACTCGTGATGAGCCAACAACAAAGGAAATAGCCTTCCCTCCATAGTCGCTAAGTCAAGAGGTTATGAAACTTTGGAACCCCACAACTTCAGTTAGATAAACTTGAAAACCAGCGACTTAACTCAAGCTGATGAAGGGTGAGAACAAAATTGCTCCAAGAAGCAATCAAGCTAGTAAATTTGAGTCACAATTCTCAACATTCTCCCAATTGACAAAGAACTTACTGGTTCCTTCCAATGCAAACACATAATCTTAAACAAAGCTTTCGCGCTCCAACCAAGACACCTGCAACAAAATCCAAGATTTCCACTAACTCAGGAAACAGTTCCATCCATCCACCATAGGAAAAGGAATGAGCAAAGGCATATATGCATCAGTCTCAAGAACACAAACATTAGATCCTACGGATGAAAAAGGCACCAACACAACCACCACTCCACTATGCTCATGAGCTAAACAAAAGCAACCCAACATCAGCTTCAAATCCCTCAACCCGAACACATACATGAAGCCATCCTCCAGAAAACAAGATAGAACATCAGCTAGAACAACAACCAGAAAATTGACTGCTCCCATCTAATTGATCAACCCAAGTGATTGAAAATAGCACACACAACAAGTGCTACTCCATCTAATCACACATACCTCTAAGGTATTGACATCAATAAACTCATGCCACCATCATAGCCAACCCATCAACCACAGAAACAAGCTCCATGTTCCAACCAGTTGAAGAAGACCAAACACAACTAGGAACTCCCACTACATGGTAATGCTAAAACTAAACAGAATCAAGGCATACCAAGTCTACCAATAGCATAACATAGAGAGTGTAAACATGAAGTTTCAAGGAACCATCCACAATGATATGCACATCGTGTAACTGTAGAAAATCCTCCTACATACACCTCTAAATGCCAACTATGTCACCTTATTCTCCATGTATCCATGAGCACCTACAACCAATCATCTCGTGCTAAAATCCAAATGCAACACTGCACTATCATGAAGTTTTCAATCACATGACCAATGCACCCAATACACAAAGAATCACCAAACCATTTTTAAATATCCAATCATCTGAACCAATAACTTATCATGACATCAAGATTTACACATCCCCCTTAGGAGATCCCATGCTCCAGGTGAACATAACATGGTCTCAAGAGCAATGCATCATGCCAAAACTCTAATGCGCAATCAAGAGTATACCATGACATGAAACAAAACAAACTCTAAACCAACATCACATGTCAAGCACCGCCAACACCTCATGCAAAGACTCCAAGAGTCCTCCATGGCTCCAAGATGTTACATATCTTCAAATAGTGTCCATGCAAATGTGAAAGAACCCTTTTGCAGCAACAAGATCTAAGAGTCCCTCCTAGTAACATCTACAACACTAAAGAAGACCATTCACCACCACATGATAAACCCACAGTCATTGCTAAAGCTCCCACTGAACCATGACGCTGAGATATCCAAGCATCATGACCAAACATCTGCCAATTTGAAATCTTCTAGGTCCACAACAACATGTCCCTCTGACAACAATGCCAAGCAGCACCAAGATCTCTAGACCAAGTAGACAAAACCATCACTATCAAAAGCTTACACAAAATTGTGTATCCAAGCTATCCATGACATCATGATACACATGCTACAGGTCCCCATAACTAACTATTCAGGTACTCAACACCATCCATCCTCTCATCTCAAAGCACCACACCAATGCACAAGTGACCACAAACAAGGCTAGCTAACAAGTCTGCACCATTAATGAATCAACCTCGTGGATATAGACAGTCCACTTCCGAGTTGTCTCACAAAAAACATGTAGGTAAAGACAGCCCACAACATTGCACAAACCGTAGATCCATTCAACAAAAATGTGCAAACCCATCATCGCACTAGAAACTACAAAACTAAGATCTCAAAGAGAACAACAATGTAGACAACATGACTCAAACACCAGATCAAGCTTAGATCCAATTTTCCAATCACATCCACAACAAGCACCATAGTAAAGAAACCCACAAGCACCACCACAAGAATGTTGCGTGGAAAATCATGTACCAACAGTCCCATGCAGAGAAGATATCACACCTCCTCAAACCATGTTGAACTGCAACTATATCATCTAGTCACACCCAAAAGCCAAGATCTAGAAAATAGCTTAACAGTAGCTCCTCATAACTGCAAGTTTTGCTTGATCATGTAAAACCTACAAAACCACTAAGCCATGCAAGTACAAACAATAGTTTAGGAACTCCAGGCCCATTTCAAACCAACTCCAAAACCACCAACATGCACATGCATTTGAGAGATAGGCTATTACAGAAGCTTCCAGATCATCCAATGACCAACTTCATAGCCTTCATGCAATTGGGGTACCATAAGACTATTCCTTCCAATACCAAGAAAAACACCCAGCATAATCACATCACTCCATGACTGAACAACAACCCAAGCTTCTCCATATCATCAGGGAGCCTCACACACAGGCACCCAATATGAAAGCTTTGCTACAACACAACCACAAAGAAAAAAATATTCCACCCCATGCATCAGGGTTATACCGCTGCCAAATCACGAGCTTCAGGTCACATCATTTCAATATGACCAACTCAGTTCTCGAGCCATTTTCACCATCTTCCATGTTGTGTGTTGTTTTAGAAACCAAAAGCAAGAACTTCCACTCATCAAAGGATCAAAACACTAGTCGATTCCTCTAGATTTCCTCAAGCTTGATAGACTAAGAAATCTTCACAGAAGGAATACCTAGAACCAGTAACACACTAGGAAGAAACACATCCCAAAAGAAGGCTCTAATACCACTTGTTGGGAAAAAGGAAGATGGGTACAGTCTTATACCACTATTCCATAAAGTGGAAACAAGAATAGTTCATTTCCCACATTGACCCTTAGAGAGAAACTCATGCTTAACCAGTTTCAACAACACCATTAATAGATTCACCAAAAAGAACCAACAACCATGAAAGATGAAATAAAAGACATGAACATACAGATATACGTGGGGAAAACCCTTTCAGGTAAAACCCCACACTCCAAAATCCCAGATTGCCATTGTATTATTCAACAACAAAATACAGTTACCAAACAATATCAGGCTCACGACCTTTACATGAGATTACATCTTGTTCCATTCTGGAGAATATTTGGCAACATAACCCATTACGACCACCTCTCTTAGCGAGAAATATCTCACTTGGCTACACAACCACACGACTCAACCACTGGCCTCTCGGCCTCTTTGTCGCACAGCTCCTCATCCTTCACCTCCTACGAGATTCATCTCTCTCTCGACTACCCTACCTCTCGGCCCATTCAACAACACCTAGTCTGCACTTTACCTCTTGGTTTGCATCCAACCTCTCGGCCTGCACCCAACATCACAACATGTACTCAGGTTCTTGGCTAGTCTGCGCCCACCTCTTGGCCTCTTTTCTTGCATCTAGCCTCTCGACTTGCATCCAAAATCTCAGCCTATTCAGCGCCCAACCTGCATCCACGGTAACCATTGCTCTTTGCTCCAAGAATCAAGCCTTGAGAGAGTTTCCCTCAGCCTTCACCACATCCGTCTATTCGACATGCAGTTTAGCTTGACTAGGGTTGACCTCCACTCAGCTCCCTGCAAGCGATTCTGACTTCCCACGAGAGACACACTAGCTAAAGCACAAAGTCTTTGTCTATATCTCTCTAATTGTTCAACTACCACACCCCTTTATGGTTTCACCTCGAGCCATATGCCATCTCCAATGCTGGTTGTCGGATAAGCAGTCAAACAAATCTCCACCATTGAGCTTAGGGTTCTCCAAGAGTCACCGAGTCAACCATCGAGCACATGGGCCCACATGCCATTTGTCGGCCTTCGACATGATCCACCATCCTATCGAGTCCCACATTTGTTGGCAGATGGAAACAAACCATCACTTTCCAACTCTCAATTCTCCTTCGTATTCCCCTTGCTGTGGTGAGGGGTCCACCAAGACATGCGTCCACTGCTTGTGCAATTTCGGAGCATCAAAAGGGAATCTACAATATTCTCAACAAGTCTCCTAGAAAAGACTTAAATATTAACTCCTAGCACTCCAAGTGGTCCCCACATCCATCGGCATCCAAGTCGCCATATCGCTGGAGAACCGAACTCCAGAACCTCATGTCAAAAGTTATGAAGTTCCTAGAACCCACGATTTTATGACAAAGGGATCGCTCTGTCACTCAAAACCTAAACTTCCAAACCTCAAGTCAGAGGTTACAAAGTTCCCGAAACCTGCAATGAGTTGACAACAAAGGAAATAGCCTTCCCTCCACAATCACTAAGTTGGTAGGTTATGAAACTATGGAACCTCATGACTTCAGTTAGATAAACTTGAAAACCAGTGACTTAACTCAGGCTGATGAAGGAGGAAAATAGAACTGCTCCAGGAAGCAATCAAGCCAGTAAATTTGAGTCACAATTCTCAACAGAAAGTTGTTTGGGAGAAATGGGATTGCTCTACATTTCTCTACATTGAGGTTTCTTCTCTTGTGGATTTTGGAAGGTTCTCAATTTTTTTGTGTCTACCTTTCCATGGAGTATCTGGTGTTCCTAAGTTGTTTCACAATGTTGTTGACTGAGATGTATGTCTATAGTAGTGCGACTGGTTGCATAGAATGAAAGTATTCTTTAGTTTCAAGTGGTTGTGGTAGTATTTTTTAATATTTTGATGGTGTTGGAATATTATTGGATGTTGTGGAATGTTTTTATATGGTCTTTGTCGTATTTTCAGACTTGGAGAGGCATGTATGTTCTTGCTTGTTAGTGTTAGTGTAGGTTTGGATGACTTGGCGTGCTAACGATAATTACAGAGGTTGTTGTTTTTGGAAGTGTGGTGAAGCATGTCGATATGGATTTGGGTCCTAGTTAACACTTAGTGTGGTCTACCATCTCTTCTTTCCACCATAGAAGTGTTTGGTGTCAATCTATTTGTTGGTTGCACATTTGAGGTGCATACAATTCATTGAGGTCAACATGGAGAAATTTTTTGAGGTTGTGGAGGATATATAAGAAAGGTTAATTATTGGAGATGGTGTGGAAGATGTGAAATTATTGTATGATGCAAATGTGATCAAGTGTAGTGATCTGAGTGCAAGATTAAATACCTAAGGCTACTGAATGTAGTGAGAAGAAGGTTTTTACATTTTCAATTTTCCTGAAGTTGCTAGAGGTAATGAGCCGAAGGTTGTGGATGGTGCAGAGTTGTAGTGGTGGATTTTCTTGTTTCTCTATGATAGTGAATCTCTCTGTAATAGTCTTCTTCTATTCTTATTTCTTTTGGATAGTGAGTCCTTTGGGAAGTGATCCCTTTTAGCACTGAGCCTATTGTATTCAGTGTTGTTATTCATATATGTGAGCTAATCCTCATTGTGGTTTTCCTCGATTAGGGTTTTCCATGTAAATTTGGTGTTCTTTTGTGTACAGTGTTGAATGTGTTTATGTTTCAATTGTCTACATTCTATTGATGATTAATAAGGGTTTGATGGTTAATGAGGGATTAAGGTTTTAATGTACAACTGATTCACCCCCCCTCTCAGTTTTCTTGTGTGTCTAACAATTGGTATCAAAGTTTTGGTTCCTTGGAAGAAGCTTAACTGCTTGAGGTAGATTCAAATGGCGCACATGAAGGGTGTCAAAGATCCTATGTTCGATGGAACAAATTATGCTTACTAGAAAGCCATGATGGAAGCCTTTCCTATCTCTCTAGGGTTTGGAGTTTGGAAGTTAGTTGAAACTAGATATACTATTCATGCTAATGGTCTAACAAGTGATGATGAGGTCAAGGATTGTGAGAAAAATGACAAAGCAAGGAATGCTATCCTAAGCGGTCTTTCTAATTATAAACTTGGGAAAGTGATAAGTCTCAAAATTGCTAAAGAGGTATAGGTGAAGTTGCAGAGCATTTATGAAGAAGATGATAAGGTCAAGCAAACAAAAATGTAGAATTTGAAAGCCAATTTTGAAAACCTAAGGATGTCAAAAGATGAACACATTACAACCTACATGCTCATAGTGGATGAAATTGTTAATGCCATCAATGTTCTTGGTGGTAAGCTAGAAGAAAGGGAAGTTGTAAAAATTTATTGAGAACTCTTCCTAAATCTTACAGTTCTAAAGTTTTTGCTATTGAGGAAGCTCAAAATTTGAATCAATATTCTAGAGATCAAATGTTTGGTACTTTAATTTATTTTGAATTGAGCAAGTTTGGTTAAGATGCTACAAAGAAAGAAACTACCTTTAAAGTAAGCAAGGCAGAGGAGAATGATGAATCAAATCTTGATGATCTTGGTGAGGTGGAAGAAAATTTTGTAAGGATATTGAAAAAGGGCAGAAGAAAATACAGAGGTAAGTTACCCTTTAAGTGTTTTAATTGTGGAAAGATAGCTCATTATGCTTCTAAATGTCCAATCCAAGTTGCAAATGACAAACATAGGGATCATAAAGGTAAATCTATCAAGAAGAGGTATTATGTTCAAAAAGACAATAGTGTATCTTGTTGGATGTTGTGGTTGTATTTTTGATATGTGGTTGTCATTGATGTCAACACTATTAGCACTGTTATATTGAAGGCTATATATGTCGAGGATATTGAGAAAATTGTTAAAGAAATAGTTACAGGTTGCTAGTGGAACAGTGAAGGTCATGTAGGTGTCTTGCTCAGTACATTGAAGATTAGTTGTTGTGGACTAAAGGGCTTATTGTTGAGAGTATCTAGTCTATCCATTGAAAGTTTTAGAGGTTCGCGTGAAGATTTGATCATGTTATGGACAGTTGTGTTCTGACAATATTTTGTGGTTTCAATTTGTGTTCCTAATTGAAGTTTATGTGATTCTAGTAATTTCAGTTGTTGTGGATGCCTCTTTTTAAGTTCTTGTTGCTTGTGGGTGCTTCTAGTCATTCTCTATCCTTGTTGTATGTCTGTGTTGATCCATGTGCTCATGGTCAAAGATTTTTCTAGTGTATGTTCAGGTTTTCATGTTCTTGGCTGACATGATGGTTGTTGAGTGTTGTGGATCTTTGGAGATTAAAATTTGAATGTTTGGAGTGCTTGAGGATATCATTTTAAGTCTTCATTATGTTGTAGCCGATGGTGTATAATTCACATTGAAAATTTATTTGTAAATTTAGGCTGACATTGTAAATATGTTTTATGTTTTGGCCGACAAAGTTGTTGATGTAAATCTAGGTTGCAGATATATAAGAGTGGTTGTTTTTGCAAAGTTAGTCTGTGTGTGAAGTGAGGAAGAGCCAAAGAAAGTGAAAGTGTGCGAACAGTGATCTAATCATTCGATTGTAGAGCAGAATGTGAAGATGTTTGAGCGAAGTGTGAAGAAGTATTTTTGTGCTTAACCATAACTATGATCAGGCTTGTGTAGAAGCTATTTTCTCAGTTCATACCCTGTGGATCTAATATGTATTCTTCTTCGTTGGGAAGTGAGCTCTAGGTAGTGTGACTAAATGCATTTGCATTCTCACTATTCTTCATTATACTTTAAACAAGGTATAATATTGTGGACTAACATCCACCGTGGTTTTTCCCCTAACAAAGTTTCCATGTAAAAATTTTGGTGTTCTCTATGATTCTGATGTGTTGATTTTTTATGGTTTATTGTTCTTTCATCATATCTGAGATAAAGTTAAGTTTGAAAAGTTTAAGTATTTTGTGACAATTGATTCACCCCCCCTCTTAGTTGTCTGTCCTTGTTTTTCCAACAATTGGTATCAGATCCGGTTCCTCTGAAGAAGTTTAAAAGCTTGAGGTGATATGAGATGGCATCATACAAGAAGGAAAGTCCTAGATTTGATGGAACAAACTAATCTCTAAGGAAAGCCAAAATGGAATGACATTTGAGATGTATTGGTGAACCCTTTTGGAAGATTACAAAGAATAGATATGTTATTCCTCATAATGGTCCTTCCACTCTCGATGAAATTGAAGAGGCTGAGAATAACATCAGGGCTATTGAAGCTTTGATGAGTGCTCTAACAGATTCATAAATGACAAATGTGATGGGTTTGAAGACAACTCATTAGATTTGGATGAAGCTAGAGAATTTATATGAAGGAGACGCATATGTGAAGATGGCTAAGCTACAAAGTTTGAAAGGCAAGTAAGAAAATTTGAAGATGGGTGAAGATGAAAATATTTCTTCTTTTATGCAAAAAGTAAATGAACTAGTGATGAGTATTAGATGTGTCGGTGGTACCCTAGAAGAGGAAGAAATTGTAACTAAAGTACTTAGATCATTGCCTCCCTCTTACAAAGCAAAGGCTCATGCTATTGAAGAAATCAAATCAGTGACAAATGTGACAAGAGATACATTGATTGGTAAATTTGCTGCCTTTGAGTTGAGTGAATTTGGTGAACCTATTCCCAAGACTGAATATGCATTTAAGGCTACTGTATATAGAAGAAAAAAGAAAATATATGATCCGAGAGAGTTTTCCAGAAAGTCATTCAAGTATGAGGAAGAAATGAAACAGCTTGAAGATGAAGAAAGAGATGTAGAAGAGTTGGAAGCACTGATTGTGAAGAAAGAAGGAAAAGGACAAGGTAAGTATAAAGGAATGTTGCCTATTAAATGTTTCTCTTAAAATAAAATAGGTCATTTTGCATCAAGGTATCCTGAAAGAGTTCCTAGGTCTAAACCTAACAAATCTAGATTTCAAACGAAATGTTACTATGTTGAAGAAGGAGTAACTGATGAAGAGTCTGATAAAGAAAATGGAAATGAAGATGAATGGGTGTTCCTTGCTATCAAGGAAAATGGTCTGGTGGCTACTGAATTTTCCAAAGTTGAGAAAGCTCTTACAACCTAAATTGAAGAAAATGATGAGTGGGTTATTGATAGTGGATGCTCACATCATATGACTGGTGACAAAAGCATATTTGTAAGTCTAGAGAAATATGATGGTGGGGTTGTAAGATTCATAGATAACAATGCTGGTGTGATTCGTGGCAGAGGATCTATTTGTCTTGGTGGTAAGCATAACACTGATGATGTCCTTTATGTTGAAGTATTGAAGCACAACCTGTTGAGCATTGGACAGATGGTGGACAAGGGCTATGATCTTCAGTTCAAAGGTGCAAGATGCAGGATACTTGGAAGTTTTGGAAATGTAATTGCTTTAGGTAAAAAGACAAGAGGTAATATTTTTCACTTGAATGCTGCTAGTGAAAGTTGTTTAATTGTTCAAGTAGATGAAAGTTGGTTATGGCATAGGAGGTTGTGTCATGTGAATTTTGATAACATTGTGAAGGTAATCTCAACTCAAGTAGTAAGAGATCTACCTATTGTGCAGTTTTGCACACACTGAAAGTGGGGACCCTCTTTTTGCTCTAGCTTTTGGTGTCTTTTGGCCCCGTAATTTTATTGATTTCATTGCCTTTGGAGGTCCTTAGATGTTCATCTTGCTTGTCCAAGTCCTTCCCCCGAGCTGTGCTTCGAAAAAACTAAGTTCTGAACAAAATCCGAGATTTTCCAGTCTGCCTGGAATTTCCCATAATCCTGTCTACCTGGAATTTCCCGGATTCCTGTCTGCCTGGAATTTCTTGGATTCCTGTCTGCCTGGAATTTCTTGGATTCTTGTTCGCCTGGAATTTCCTGGATTCCTGTCTGCCTAGAATTTCCCAGATTCCTATCCACCTGAATTTCCCAAATTCTGGAGTCCGCCGCCTGAATTTTTTCGGATTTTCCCCTTGGTCTAATTTCTGAAGAGCCCAATCCTAAATTTCCCTAATGAAATTTTTTTCAAAAATAATTATTTATTTATTTATTTTTCCAAAATGGATTTTAAAAATGTTCCTGAAAATGAAAATTTCTTGAAAAAGATGTTGAAACTAAAATTTCCAAAAATGGAAAAAATTCTGAAAATAAAAAGTTTCCTTATAAAAATGTAAGTTTTTTAGAAAAGGTTAAGATTTTATTCAAATTTAATTTGGACATGTGGGCTATTAATGATGATATATGTTTTTCAGGATTAAATAAATTCAAAAGTGGGACCTGCCTAGGAATCCGTGCCAAAACTGTCTACAGCTGGAGGACTTTTTGGAAGACACGTGAATCTGATCTTGCTGGAGATCATGGGCCGACATGGATAATATTCATGCATTTAATACAAATCTTGTCCTCTTTTGAATTTCTCCTAGGCTGACCTTGTTGTAGTACAGGCATTTAATGTGTGCCTTGTTACCAAATTTCTCCTTAGGCCGACCTGTTTTGAGGCTAGTTATTATTGTAAAATCTAATTAGGCCGACATGTTTGGGGGGTTCTCTATAAATGGAATTTGTGCCTCATTTGTAAGGGGGAGATTTTTAGGAGTTTGACTAGGCCAAAATTTTGCTAAGTTAGAAGGCCAAAATTGGCGAGTAGTTTTCAGAATTAGCTGTAGGAGATGAGAGAATTGAAATTGTTATGTAATGCTGGAGAAGTAATGCAATTGGATTGTTGGTTTGGAAAACTTTGTATTTATTTTCAACAGTTTTTTATGGTTTCTTGTTCTTGATTCTCAGATGTTAGATGTGAGATGTTAGATGTTAGATTTCAGCTCTTTTACAATGATGGTGAAATGTTAATGATGTTGATCGATTTCTGGTCCATACTTTTAGCAATTTGTTGATTGTAGATTGTTGTGTAAAGTTAGTCTGGGCCTCACTTCTGTGCTAAGTTCAACTGTGAATGCTTGTTTACATTGTGCCAGCATTTGGGTATGTGAATGAATGCTCAAAGTCTGAAAATCTTCAGATTTCCCCAGAAGATCGCACCATTTATGTGTAGTTGTAGGCTTGTCCTTGATCAAGTAGAGATCGGTTTTATTGGGGATCTGTCCATTTGCAGCTTTCATCATTATTGTGATTGATCTTAGGAGTTAGAATAAATAGAATCTCTCTAAACCCTTATCTCTTTTGTTGTTTATTTTGAATCTGGGTTAGTTTTAGGATTGAAAGCATCACCATATTGTTGCATCTGATGAAAATTCACTTCCAGCATTGTTCATTTGTAAGGCCCCTTGTGATTACCAACATTTTCATATATTATCTGAGTTGTTTATGCATTGTCAAGACCTGACACCTGAGAGACCTTGGGGTGATTTTCAGCAATTTATTGTTGAAGATTATCTTTCAAGAGAGATAGAATATCATTTTCTGTCTGAGTTGTTGCTATGCAGAAAACACCATCAACACTACCTAGGCTAGTAAAGCTTGCTAACACAATTTGCAAGGAATGTCAGATGGGAAAATAGACTAGAGTTTCTTTTCGAAGGAAACAACATCATTCTAATGGAATACTAGAGCTGGTGCATACTGATCTATGTGGTCCCTCTAGAGTCAGAAGTCTTCATGGAGAAAGGTACTTTATGTTGCTTATTGATGATTACTCTAGGATGATATGGGTTGCTTTCTTAAGAGAAAAATGTGAAGCATTAGAGAAGTTCAAAAGTTTCAAAGCTATGGTAGAGAATGAGAAAGGTCTGAAAATCAAATGCCTAAGGTTAGACAGAGGTGGTGAGTTCACCTCCAGGGAGTTCAATTCTTTCTGTGAAGAGCATGGAATTAGAAGACAGTTATCTACTCCCCGAACCCCTCAACAAAATGGAGTTGTAGAAAGAAAGAACATAACAATTCTAGATGCTACTAGAATAATGGTGATTGAAGGAAATGTGCCTCATATCTATTGGAGAGAAGTTGTAAACACTATTGTGTACACTTTAAATTGGATAAATGTCAATGGTAATTCTGGAAAGACTCCTTTTGAATTATGGTTTGGTTATAAGCCTACTATTAAATATTTCAAGATCTTTGGAAGCAAGTGCTACATAAAGAGAGATGAGGACATAGGCAAGTTTGATGCAAGAAGTGATGAAGGAATCTTTCTAGGTTACTCTACTAAAAGCAAGGCCTACCGATGCTATAATAGAAGATTGAGAAAAATGGTTGAAAGTGAAAATGTCAGAGTTGATGAGGACTTTGCTAGATCATCCATATACTATGGATATGATTCAAATGACTAGGAAGATAGTACAAACAAAGGGAATAATGCTTAGACATAGAATCAACTTCAAATTGTTTTGGTAAATCAAGAAAGTCAGGAAGGAGAGTGATAGGGAGGGGGTTGGAGGAATTAATCACAAATTCCTTCTATAGGTCTTGCTTGCAAGACCTCCTTGGTGTTTTGCTTCACCACCTTGAACTATAGGCCCCTTCACATGTTTAGGTATCCCTGGTTCTCCTGGCCAACCCCACTACCATCACCATTCAACCAACCAAGTCAATCTTGGTGCAATGTCTCCAACTCTTCCTTAGCCCTTAATCTGCCCTAAAGGCTAATATATCCTCAACACTCCATTTGTTCTTGCAGGGGTGTAGAGATGTATTCAATGGCTTCAAACCAACCTCCTAGGGTTCTTGGAGATTCACCAAAACTCCACCCTTTCATCGCTCTCCCCAAACCCTCATCTAGGGTTAAGAAGGCTACTAGCCCTAGAGCCCCAATTAGGTCTCTAACTCCGAGAAAATAGGTCAGACCTTGAAATTTCCCCAAAGAACATAGGATCTTTCCTAGGGTTTCCTGACCTCCATATGCCCACCTCTCAAATATTTTTGGGATCTTGGACCTTCACTGTCCGTACACAGGTGTAAACCACATTTTAGCAATTTTAGGACTTTTTAAGCCATTTCCTGATTGCACAGCAACCTGTCAGCTTGTTTCAACCTCCAAATGGTCTGATGAAGCCTCCTCCTTCATGTCAAGTATTTTCAAGGCTTTTATCTACCTCTCCACACATTTTCTTGATAGGGGAAGGTCACCCCTGCAAACCAAGTGCTTAGCACTAGCTATCTTTCCTAGTGGGGCACTGTCAAGCTTGCCTAGGAAAAGACTTTCTCCATAAACCCTTGACTCCTACAGACTCCTAACCCTAACATATTTATAGACATGGAGCCTAGGCACAATTCCCAAGATGTTGTACGTTATGTACAGTGGGAATGTGTCCTAAACCTCCATTTCCTATTGACAAACTTAACAAAACAACAAATGCAAAGAAACAACTATCTACTAAAATGCTTGAAACATAACTAGAAAGCTAAATGGCTACCACACAGGGCTTAATCTATCAATACCTTTCATCCTACGTAAGAAACAATAACATATTCAAACCATTAAAGCTCTATTTTGGAACAAAATCAGAAATTCACTCTAAAACCATTGTTTTTCCTCAACTTCACAAAACTTCACTATAATACCAATGCAACCAACCCACTCTCAGGTCGAGGCATACCTTAAATAGGTTACAAAAATAGTTAAGCTCCTTTGGTCGGTCAAGTAAGTGATAAAGATGGCAAAGTTGTAAAACGCATTGTGTTTTTCAACTTTTGCCAAAAATGAGAAAACTAAGTAAAAATGATTTTGTAACTCATTCTCCCTCTCCACTCCTTAACCTACTGATCACTACAGAATAAGACATATTCATAAACCTATAATTCAATCTAGATGGTCAACATGACCCTCAGGTACATTGCAAAACAAAACTTCATACTAGACTTCCTAGCTGATGATTAGTGTTTCCTCTTTCCTAAGTGCTCCTGCACCAGAGAGACAAGTGCAAGTGCAGAAGAAAGAAAAAAAGAACTAGAAGTGGAAGTGAATCCTAAGACTTTGAGGTATGTGAGATTGAATCATTCTGAAAATAAAATTATAGGAGACAAGAATAAAGGTGTGCAAACTAGAAGAAATATTGCAGAAGAATATTGCCTGATTTCCAATATTGAGCCTAAAAATTTCAATGAAGCTTGCAATGATGAACACTGGATGGAAGCTATGAAGGAAGAATTGATGTAGATTAAAAAAAATGATACATGGATTCTTGTTCCTAGAACTAAAGATAAAAATGTGATTGGTACTAAATGGGTCTTTCAGAATAAGCTAAATGAACAAGGTGAAGTAGTCCGGAATAAAGAAATACTAGTATGTAAAGGGTATTCACAAATGGAAGGTATTGATTTTGAAGAAACTTTTGCCCCTGTTACCGAAATTGAAGTTGTAAGATTATTTCTTGCTTATGCTGCATATAAGAACTATAAATTCTATCAAATGGATGTGAAGTGAGCTTTTCTGAATGGTGAATTAGAAAAAGAGGTATATATTGAACAACCAGATGGATTTCAACTGACTGACAAGGAGGAAATGGTTTTCCGATTAAAGAAATCTCTATATAGACTCAAGCAAGCTCCCAGAGCCTAGTATGCTAGACTAGATAAATACTTATTGAAGCTTGGATTAAATAAAAGTACTACTGACATCAACTTGTATTTCAAATTGGATCATGAAAAAGAGTTGATTATTGAAGTCTTTGTTGATGACATTATTTTTAGAGGAGATGATAATCTATGTATGAAGTTTGCTGATGAAATGAAGAGTGAATTTGAAATGAGTATGATTGGAGAGATGAAGTTCTTTCTGGGATTACAAGTTACTTAGTTAGATAATGGAATTTTCATATCTCAGTCTAAATATGTGAAAGAGTTGTTGAAGAAGTTTGGCATGGAAGACTCAAAGCCTGTTGGTACTCCCATGGTAACTGGATGCAAGTTAACACATAATGATGATTATCCTAAGGAAAATAAAATAAGATTTAGGTCAATGATTGGTGGATTACTCTATTTAACTCAGACCAGACTAGACATTATGAATGATGTATGTATGGTTGCCAGATTTTAGGCTCATCCAAAAGAATCTCATGTGACTGTTGTAAGGAGAATTTTCAGATATTTGAAAGGAACAGTTGATTTTTGGCTTTGGTATCCTAAAGATGATGATATTACTTTGAGTGCATATACTGATGCAGATTGGGAAGGAGATGTAGATGATAGGAAAAGTACTAGTGGTGGCACCTTCTTCCAAGGGAAGAAGTTGGTGTCTTGGTTGAGTAAAAAGTAGAATTCCATTCTCTACCTACTACTGAGGAAAAATATATTGTTGTTGCAAATAATTGTACTCAAGTGATGTGGATGAAACAATTAATGCTAAAAGATATTAGAGTAGTATATGATGAGCCTATTTCCATATACTGTGGAAACTCAAGTGCAATTAACATATCGAAGAATCCAGTGCTACACTCTAAGAACAAGCATTTATCAATCAAGTTTCACTTCTTGAAGGAGAAAGTGAGTGAGAAAGAAGTCAAACTGGAGTATGTGCCTACCAAAGAATAGGTTGCAGAAATTTTCACCAAGTCATTGCCAAAGGATACTTTTTAGTATCTCAGAGGAATGATAGGGATGATTACCCCTCCTAATATGAACTAAAGATGCATTTTCTTGCATCAATCTGTATGCTTCAAAGCTATATTTTGATCCGGATTGATATTTCTGTGGCTGCTACTCAGGAGGAGTAGTCATATGTGAAAATATGTGGTCTAGAGCTTGTATGTGGGAAGTTAATGCTTATCTTTGCCATTGATGTCAAAGGGGGAGAAGAGCAAGTGAGGAAAATAATCATAATCTAAGGAGGAGTAAGTGTAGTTGTGTTGATGGTATTTTTCACATCATGTGTTGCCATCAATACCAAAAGGGGAGATTGTTGGATGTTGTGGTTGTATTGTTGATATGTGGTTGTCATTGATGTCAACACTATTAGCACTGTTATATTGTCGGTTGCATATATCGAGGATATTGAAAAAATTGTTAAAGAAAGAGTTACAGGTTTCCAGTGGAACAATAAAGGTCATGGAGGTGTCTTGATTAGTACGTTGAAGATCAGTTGTTGTGGACTAAAGGGTTTATTGCTGAGAGTATCTAGTCTATCCACCAAAATTTTTAGAGGTCCATGTGAAGATTTGATCGTGTTATGGATAGTTGTGTTCTGACAGTATTTATGTGGTTTCAGTTTGTGTTCCTAATTGAAGTTTATGTGATTCTGGTAATTTTAGTTGTTGCAGATGCCTCTTTGTTAGTTCTTGTTGCTTGTAGATGATTCTATATCATTCTCTATCCTTGTTGTATGTCCACATTGATCGGTGTGTTCGTGGTCGAAGATTTTTCATGTGTGTGTTTGGGTTTTCATGTTCTTGGCTGACATGATGGTTGTAGCATGTTGTGGATCCTTGGAGCTTAAAATTTGAATATTTGGTGAGCTCAAGGATATCATTTTATGTCTTCATTATGTTGTAGCCGACGATGTATAATTCACATTGAAAATTTATTTGTAAATTTGAGCTGACATTGTAAATATGTTTTATGTTTTGGCCAACGAAGTTGTTGATGTAAATCCAGGTTGCAGATATATAAGAGTGGTTGTTTGTGCAAAGTTAGTGTGTGTGTGAAGTGAGGAAGAGCCATAGAAAGTGCAAGTGTTTGAACAATGATCTAATCATTCGATTGCAGAGCATAATGTGAAGAAGTTTGAGCGAAGTGTGAAGAAGTATTTATGTGCTTAACCAGAATTGTAATCAGGCTTGTGTAGAAGCTATTTTCTCAGTTCATACCCTGCAGATCTAATTCGTATTCTTCTTCTTTGGGTAGTGATCCCTCTTGTAATTGAGCAGTGAACTCTAGGCAAGGCACCTAAATGCATGTGCATTCTCATTATTCTTCATTATTCTTTTAACAGGGTATAATATTGTGGACTAACATCCACCGTGGTTTTTCCCCTAACAGGGTTTCCACATAAAAATCTTGGTGTTCTCTGTGCTTCTAATGTGTTGATTATTTATGGTTTATTGTTTTTTCATCAAATCTAAGATAAAGTTAAGTTAAGTTTGAAAAGTTTAAGTATTCTATGACAACTGATTCACCCCCCCTCTTAGTTGTCTGTCCTTGTTTTGTCAAAATATCTAATGATGAGGAATCAAACTATCCTAATGAGGATAGTGATGAGTGCATGTTCATGACTAAATGTGGGAACTAATTCTACTAATCCTAAAAGATGTGTGGAGGAAAGTGCTTTGAAAATAGGTCACAATATTGAAGGAACTATGTTGACTACTTTTCATGCAAGAGAGGAGAGAAAATACTGGATAATTAATAATGGATGCTCAAATCATATGACAGGTGACATGAGTAAGTTTGTTAAACTTTAGAAGTATGATGGTGGTATTGTTAGGTTTGGTGATGATACATCTGCTAAGATTTGTGGAAAAGGTTCAATTAGCTTTGATGGCAAGTATAAAATAGATGATGTTCTTTATGCCAAGGTTCTCTAACATAATCTTCTCAGTGTAGGACAAATATGTAGTAGAGTATACAATTTGGTGTTTTAGGAAGATGGTTGTGAAATCAGAAAAGGAAGATTCGAAACTTTGGTTGTTGCAATAATAAGGACAAAATAAAATGTTTATGAACTCAAAGGTGGTGGTGTTAAGTGCTTTATATCACAAATCAATGAAAGTTGGCTATGGCATAAAAGAATGGGTCACATTAACTTTGATAGCCTAGTGAAGATTAGTTCTACTAATGTTGTGAGAGATCTTCCAAGGATTGCAAAACCTATCAATGCAATCTACAAAGAGTGTTAGTTTGGGAAGAAAACAAAGAAGAGGTTCAGAACTAAAGAATATTCTACCACATGACCTTTGTAGTTGGTGCATACAGACCTATGTGGACCCACTATAATAAGAAGCTCTCAAGGTGACAAGCATTTTATGTCATTAATAGATGATTACTCTAGAATGAATTGGTTGACATTTCTCAAAGAAAAATCAAAAGCTCTAGATAAGTTTAAAGCCTTTAAATCTCTAGTTGAGAATGAAATGGATTTGAAAATCAAGTTCTTGAGGTATGATAGAGGTGGTGAGTTCACCTCCAATGAGTTTAACAATTTTTGTGAAGATCATGGAATAAAGAGATAGTTATCAGCTCTTAAGACTCCTCAATAGAATGACGTTGTGGAGAGAAAGAACAAGGCAGTTCAAGAAGCAACAAAAACCATGATGAAGGGAGAAAATCTACTGAATGTCTATTGGAGAGAAGCAATTCATACTGCAGTATGCATACTTAACAGAGGACAAGTAAGAGTGAACATTTCAAAGACTTCTTATGAGTTATGATATGAAAAACCTCCTACCATGAAATATTTCAGTGTTTGGAAGAAAATGCACTATATCAGGAGAGAAAAAGAAAACTTAGGAAAGTTTTATGCAAGATCTAATGAAGGAATATTTCTTGGATACTCTACAAAAAGAAAGGCATACAAATGCTATAATGTTCAAAAGGTTGAAAAATATTGTTAAAAGTGCAAGTGTAAAAGTAGATAAAGAACCACATCAAAGTTTTGTGTTGATATAAGGATATGAATCTAATGAACCCCCTTGCAGTGAAGATGATAAAGAAAATGACATGATAGTGGAAGAAGCTCCAGAAAAGATCCCTAAGACTCCTAAGTATGTGCAAGAGAATCATTCTGAAAACCAAATCATTGGAGATAAGACGAAAGGTGTGTTGACAAAGAGAAAATTTTCTATACATAGGAACAAGTAAACTCTTGTTTACTTTCAAAAGTAGAACCTAAAATAGTAACTAAAGAATGCAAGGATGAGAACTGGATCAAAGCTATGGAAGAAGAGTTGAGACAGATTGAGAAGAATCAAACTTGGGAATTGGTCCCAAGACCATCAAACAAGAATGTGATAAGAACCAATTTTTCAGGAACAAACTGAATGAGGATGGAAAGGTTAGAAATAAGGCTACACTTGTGTGTAAGGGCTACTCACAAGTGGAAGGAATATATTTTGAAGATACTTTTGCGCCGATGGCAACAATGGAAGCCATTAAATTTTTTTTGGCTTTTGTAGCACATAAAGACTTCAAGGTGTATTATGGATGGATGTCAATTTTACCTTCTTGAATGGTGAGTTAGAAGAAGAGGTCTACATTGAACAACCAAAAGTTTTTTCATTGCTAGAGTATGTTGATATGGTATGCAGATTAAAAAAGGATATCGTATGAACTCAAATGAGCTCCTAGAGCTTGGTATGCAAGATTAGATAGATACTTGTTGCAACAAGGATTCAAAAAGGGTACTGCAGATAGCAATGTTTACTTCAAGGTTGAGGGAGATCAAATCTTGATTGTGGTTGTGTATGTTGATGACATAATATTTGGAGGAAATGAAGGTATGTGTAAGAGATTTACAGAGTAGATACAAAAAGAGTTTGAGATGTCAATGTTTGGGGAGATGAATTTCTTCCTTGGGTTACAAATCTATCAATCAAAAAAATGCATTTTCATTTCATAGTCAAATTATGTTAAAGAAATGTTGAAGAATTTTGGAATGAAGGACTCTAAACTAGTGTGTACTCCCATGGTTACTAGTTGTAAGTTGAGAAAAAATGACGAATCTCCTAAGATAGATCAGAGCAAGTATAGATCAATGATTGGAGGACTGCTATATCTTACTATTACTAGACCGAATATCATGCATGCAGATTGTCTTGTGGCAATATTTCAAGAAGAACCTGCAAAATTACATGTGGCAACTTTCAAAAGGATATTTAGATACTTGAAGGGCACTCCTAATTTTGGTCTATGGTATCCCAGGGATATTGATTTCTCTTTGAGTGCTTATACAAATACAGATTGGGTAGGTTGTGTAGATGACAAGAGAAGTACAAGTAGAGGTGCTTTCTTTCTTGGAGGCAGGTTGGTTTCTTGGTTGAGTAAGAAGTGGGATTCAATATCATTATCTACTGCAGAGGCAAAATATAGTGCATCATGTTGTATACATGTGTTATGGATGAAGAAAATATTGAAGGATATTAGAGTGTCATATGATGAACCTATTTCTATCTTGTATGATAATACAAGTGATATCAGTATTTCAAAAAACTTGACAATGCATTCAAGGACAAAGCATATCTCTATTCGATATCACTTTCTAAGAGAGAAAGTTGCAAAGAATGAGGTGAAGCTAGAGTATGTGCCTACAAAGGATCAAGTTGCAAATATTTTCACAAAGGCTCTTCAAAAAGATGCATTTGAGTATCTCTGGCAGAAGTTAGGGGTTATTACCCCTTCTTTCAATTAAATGCATAAGAGTGTGCATTTGTATAGGGAGAATTTTAAGATACATTCTTGGTCTTGGACTGATGAAGGCTACCTCTCAAGGGGAGCAGGTAGTGGTGTGTTTTAGTTGGTGTAGGTAGGGGAAGCATATTCTATACTCCTAAGGAGGATTAACTGGAGAGAGAGGGTAGTAGAGAGAAAGTAGTGTGTTGGTGTTTCCTAAAGTGAAGCTTTCAAGTGATGTCAAAGGGAGAGATTGTTTCCCTTTGCCATTGATGTCAAAGGGGAGAGAGATTGAAGTCTAAACAACTCCTCAAGTAAGGGGGAGAAAAATGAAGAAAAGGGAAAGAGAGAGTGAAGTTTGAGAAAGTGGTAGAAGTGTAAGGAATGTCCCAGTTAGGGGGAGAGTTATCTGAGTGTTGGAGTTGCATAGTTGCTTTTGTTGATTGATGGTTTTTCAGAGTTGGTGTTGCCATCAATGACAAAGGGGGAGATTGTTGGAGATTTACTAGTGTTGTCATTAGTGTTTTCATTGATGTAAATCTCTACTATGATTAGGGAGATTGTTGTGTCAACCTCTAGTATGGTCAGGGAGATTGTTGGAGTATATTGGCATTAGTGTTGTGATTTGATGTCAACCTCTAGTGTGGTCATTTTGAGAAGTGTTTGTGGTATCAAGTAGGTGTTGGAGATGTTGTAGATATGTTAAGTAGGTGTTTGGTGTGTTGTTGATGTAGCTGGCTCACTTGGTTTTCAAGTGCTTTTGAGAAAATTTGAATTATAAAAGAGTGTGCAGTGTGACAGAGGTGTGTTCAGTGTTGTGCTATGCATTTATTTATGGTTGAAGATATGCTTGTACAATTTGGGTGTGATGATTAGATGCGTTTAGAGGTGCTATATCCAAAGTTTCAAGTTCTGGATCGTGTGGTAGTGGAAGTTGTGTTCAACAATGTGTTGCTTGTGAAGAAAGCTATCTGGGAGAAATGAGATTGCTCCACATTTCTCTACATTGAGGTTTCTTAGCTTGCGGATTTGGGAAGGTGCTTATATTTTGTATCTACCTTTCCTTGGAGTATCTAGTGTTCAATTGTTTTGTAAGGTTGGTGAGTGAGATGTATGTTTGTGGTAGTGTGGCTAGTTGCACATAATGAAAGTGTTATTTAGTTTCAGGTGGTTAAAATAGTATTTCTAAATATTCTGATGGTGTTGGAATATTCTTGGATGATATGGAATGTCTCTATGTGGTCCACAATGTATTTCTAGACCTGGAGAGGCATGTATGTGGTTGCTTGTTAGTGTTAGTGCAGGTTTGGTCATCTTGACATGTTAGCACTAATTGCGAAGGTTGTTTATTGTTTTTCGAAGGGTGGTGAAGCATGCCAATGTGGATTTCAGTCCTAGTTAACCCTTAGTGTGGTCTCACTTCACTTCTCTCCACTATGGAAGTGCTTGGTGCCAACCTATTTCTTAGTTGCACATTTGAGGTGCATACGTTTCATTAAGGCTAACATGGAGAAAGTTTTTGATGTTGTGGAGGATATATAAGCAAGGTTAATTGTTGGATATGGTGTGGCAAATGTGTGAGTATCGTATGATGCGAATGTGATCAATTGTGGTGATATAAGTGTGAGCTTAAACACCTAAGGCTACTGGATGTAATGAGCAAAAGGTGTCTACATTTTAAGTGTGCATAAAGTTGTTGGAGGTAGTGAGTCGAAGGTTGCAGATGGTGCATGGTTGCAATGATGGATTTTTCCTATTTCTTTGAGATAGTGAATATCTCTTAACAATCTTCTTCTATTCTTCTTTCTTCCGAATAGTGAGTCCTTTGGGTAGTGAGCCCTGGGCAATGAGTCATTCTTCTCTATTGGGCAATGAGCCCTTCCGATAGTGAGCCTATTGTATTCAATGTTGCTATTCATATATATGTGAGCTAATCCTCACCGTGGTTTTTCCCTGATTAGTGTTTTCCACATAAATCTAGTGTTCTCTTGTGTATGGTGTTAAACATGTTTATGTTTCATTTTTTTACATTTTACTAATGATTAATAAGGGTTTGATGGTTAATGAGGGATTAAGATTTTAATGTACAACTAATTCAACGCCCCTCTCAATTGTCCTGTGTGTCTACATTTTCTTCATGGATAAATAATTATTTTCTTGATAAAGGTGAGGACCTATCCAATAGATGTGTGTGGGCCTTGGTTTTATCAATTGTGGAGAACCTATTGGTTTCTATTCTATTTATGCTCTTAATAATGTGAAAGAGAGTTGTGAGTTATGGGATTGGATGGCCCAAGAGATTCCTAGTGTTAACTAGGTCATAGGAGGTGATTTTAATATGGTGGAACATTCTAAAGATCATAGCTATCCCAGTCATGTTAAGTTGAGTAATGAAGAACTTGATAGATGGCTAGATTACTACAATATTATTGGGGTAATAGATCTTATTCATAAAAATGCACCAACCATGTCCATAACTGGCACACTTCATCCAATTTTAAAAACAGAGATGATAAAAAATCTAATTAAGTTAGATAGGTTTTATATCTCCCCTAACTTATAATTGGTTCAAGGCTCTATTAGTAATTATGTAAGAATTGATTACTCTAGTACTACCCTTTTAGATCATTTTACCATTCTTTGCTTTATCTTAGGCGCTGAAAAAAGTAGTGTGGATTACTAGTTGCCTTACAAAATTAATATTTCACAATTAGAGAGTTCTTATGTTCCTTCTCTAGTTTTCATCTATAATTCTATTCCCAAGCTTAAAGAAGGGAAATCTTATAGGGAATGGTGGAACTATGTTATCTTATGTTCCTTTGGCAAAATATTGGCTTGGAAAAAAACATATAAAGAAAAATCCCTTCGAGAGAAGATGGAACACACCCAAAAAAAAAAATACTTAATTCAAACCCAAATAATATCAATATTCAAACTTTTATAACTGTAATTGAGGCTCAACTTAGATGATTGCTGCGACTGAGTTGGCTTATCCTCTTGCAATTCTATTATTATAGTAAAGTTGGGTAGTTATGTCTTGTATCTCAGCCATTAAATGTTCGTCTGAATAGTCCCTGAGGAGAAGATGTGAATGACAGATTTCATTAATAATGATAAATGCCTAAAATCTCCAACTCAACAGTAGCGAAGGCCTTAGACCAAAGCTTCTTAACGAGTTATGATGTTGGCTGTGTATACCTCCAAGAAACTTTAGTTCTGAAAAGCTATTTCCAATCGTCATCAAGTCTATGTTCAAATTGTAATAAATGGGAGTACTACTTGTAGATGAATATATACATAATTGCACCTACACCATAGCTCCCTTTCAAGGGATCTCCTCATAATTCAACCCTGCTTGCTTCCAAGTGAAACAGTACATTTTATATATGTGCTCATTTCTAGACTGGAAGTAGACAGCGCGTAGCAAGTGTTTCGAGCATGGCAGATTCTCTCCACTCTTCTTTACTGATTGCTGAAGAGCAAGAACAAGATCATATCAATGGAGATGGATGCGAGGAGGTGCCAAGAAAGGCTGATATTGATATATCTGCCATCTCCACATTTGAGAGTTTTAGGAAAGAGAGTTGGATTGAATCTAAGAAGTTGTGGGCAATTGCAGGGCCTGCAATTTTCACCACTTTATGTAACTATTCAATTGGAGGCATTTCACAGACCTTTTCAGGACAGTTGGGTTCTGTGAACCAGGCTGCTGTGGCCATAGGGAACAATGTCATTTCATTACTGGCTTTTGGAATTATGGTGAGTACAAAAAGAGATTACCCTTGTTTAATTTTTTTCATTTGGTTGTGTTCTCTGGTTTGCAATTTTTGTGAGTGAATACAAAAAAGAATTTTACAATGTGCTTTTATTGTTTCTTCTGGTTGTGTTCTCTGTTTTGCATTCTTCAAAAGTGAAGAAGATGGTCTACTCTTCTACAGACCCTGAGGGGGGCTGAATAAGCTGCTTGCAAGATTAGCAACTTTGTATAAACTATGTGCCTTCTCATCAGACCTGACTTACCGATTTCATTAACTCCACCTATGGTTGCACGATTGTGGGTCTTAACAGTAACATCGAACCCCAAATATGGCATCACCAGGTCGACTTAGATCCAGGCCATTCTTTACGTTACTAGACACTGTTGGGAGCATTCCTAGAATTAGTGGTGTAACTGGTGCTAGACTACTCCTAGATTATCAACATTCAATTCTATACTTTTAAGCTATTTTGGAATGCTTTCGTACACTGTTTTATTTCTAATTTGCTCATTGAAGATCTTGTCTACTTTACAATAGCTGTACTTGTATGGTACCATTGATCTACTATGGTCATTTTCAAACAGTACTAATCTATATTTTTTCTTTCTTTTCCGTGTCCCAATATTGAATCAGAAATGTTTGGGAAAATAGATAGGTTAGGATTCAAACTTAGAACCATCCTCTTCCCATCGGTCTGCTTTACCTCTCAACAACTATTTTTGTTTTTCAGAGTGTAAGTTGGCTACCCAGGTTGACGTCCTAGCTGGGCTTCAAGACAATCTTGGGCACTGCTCTAGTTCTATTTTGGCTAGCTGTACAGGGTAAGAGTTGGAAAATTAACAGCTATATAAGTGTTGTACTTTCCCTTCGACGATGAACTTCTTTCTAGGGATATCGAATAATATCTCCAAGAGTATATGTGGATATAGCATATAACAAATAACCCACTAATATGAATTACTCTATTTGAAATAATGCGTTCATATATGTTTTGGATTCCTTTTTGCATCATAGACAAGAGGTCGATATATTCATCTTACTAGTAATGGAAAAGCAGTATGCATTCACCTCTCAAGGACTGAGGATTCAAATTAGTGTTTTTCTCCAAATATAGGGTATAGCAATACCTTGTCTTGTTTCAAATGTCCACAAGCACCACAAGGTGACTTAAACCTGAGAACTATAGTAGACTATTTCTGTAGCCAATCCTCTTCCTCATTAATGAGGTAAAATCATTAGCATGAAATTCACAATAGGAAAGCCACATAAATTTGTGGAGCTGTAAAATACTGAAGAATCATTAACTCTTGCATCTATGTTTTCACTTTATAGCAGTACTCAACTATTTACTTTGAAGTTTGGAATGAATAAAGCAAGACTACTTTTTCTGGTCTCTATGCAGATGGGAATGGGAAGTGCACTAGAGACCCTGTGTGGTCAGGCCTTTGGTGCAGGACAGATTCACATGCTTGGAGTATATATGCAGCGTTCATGGATAATATTGTTCTGTACAGGACTGCTTCTGAGTATTGTTTACATTTTCGCTACTCCAATTCTAAAGTTGCTGGGACAGGATGCTGAGGTAGCTGATTTAGCTGGAAAATTTGTTCGTTGGATACTACCACAGCTGTTTTCTTTTGCATTCATCTTCCCAATGCAGAAGTTTCTTCAATCACAGAGAAAAGTCATGGTCATGGCTTGGGTTGCCTTCATTGGATTAATAATCCATGTTTTTTTGAGTTGGTTATTAATATTCAAATTGGGTTTGGGATTAGTTGGAGTAGCTATCCCATTGAATGTATCATGGTGGGTTATTGATATCGGTCAATTCCTGTATATCGTTTACTATTGCCAAGATGCCTGGAGAGGATTCTCCTGGCTCGCTTTTCGGGATATATGGGCTTTTGTTCGACTTTCAATGGCCTCAGCTATCATGTTATGGTTAGTAATGGCAAACCAGTGTTTGTTTTCTCTTCCAAAACTCAATTTCTGGTATTTAAAACCTAAATTAGGAGCAGAGAATGAACAAATTCTTTGAAGAGCTAAGATTTCGCTAGTCATATTCATTTGTGTGGTTGGTATTTTCAGTTTGGAGTTCTGGTATACGATGTCATTGGTTCTGTTCACGGGTCATCTAAAAAATGCAGCAACTGAAGTCGATGCATTATCTATCTGGTAAGTAGCTTTTCCAAATCGATCGACTCCAAAAATTTAACATTTTTATTAAAACACAGATTTTAATTTACTGGCATAGCTGTTTGAACATATCCTTATGAAATCATAAGCTCTTAGTGATTGAGATGAACTGGTGGATGTATGGGTAAGACCTTATCTTTCCAGGTCAGTGGATCTACACAGGAATTAGGTCCTTTAGTCCTGGTGTATATGCTTGTTTAAACCCGTTATCTGTTGTAATTCTTACCGTAAAATGCAACCCATTTGACAGATTTTATCTATTCCTTTTGCAGCATGAATGTGAATGGATGGGAAGCCATGATCTTCATAGGTTTCAATGCTGGCATTAGGTATGAACTTTTCTGTTAATAGACTTTGATTCTAATTGTGTTTAAATTTTTATTAACAGCTTAATACTAGATATCATATCCAGTAATTTAGAAATTAAGGGAAACCGATATCAGTTACAAAATGTAAAAGGTTTTTCAATTTTTTGACTGCTGGCTTTTTCTCGATCTTTGGGAAGCTTAGCCTGCATTGACTTTATGCAGTGTCAGAATATCAAATGAACTGGGAGCTGGCCGCCCGAGAGCCGCAAAATTCTCTGTCTATATAGTGACTATAACATCACTATCAATCGGTCTGATATGTATGTCTATCATTCTAGCTACCAAAGATGATTTTGCTGTACTATTCACAGATAGTAAAGAAGTCATGGCAAAAGTGTCCAACATGGCAATCTTACTTGGAGTGACAATGCTTTTAAATAGTGTACAGCCGGTTCTATCAGGTAAAATGTAAACACTAGTTCAGGTTTCCAGGCTTACAGGACTATAATTCTTGAAATTGACCAATTTGATTTTGGGTTCACTGTTTTACTATAAATTTTGAAGGCTCTTGTCTCTTTATGGAAAAATCTCAGGTGTGGCTGTGGGTGGATTGGCAAGCCCTGATAGCCTATGTAAACATAGGGTGCTACTATGTTATTGGAATACCCCTGGGCCTTCTTCTGGGGTATAAATTTGACCTTGGGGCTAAGGTAATTTTGTTCCTCCTCAAACTCCCAAATTCTTCTTCTTTTATCCGATAACCAAAAAACTTAAATTGGCATTTTGAAACAGGGCATTTGGACTGGTATGATCTGTGGAACAGCCCTCCAGACTCTCATTCTAATATGTATCACGATTTTCACTGACTGGAATAAAGAGGTAAAACATCGCATTTCTGCAGAAGTTTTCAGCACCATAATCTCACTGCCTTAAATATTAATAATGACTGTCTTTTCTTTTGTCGTGCAGGTTGCTCAAGCCAAGGATCGCCTCGAATTGTGGGGGGGGTCAGCTGGACCTCCAATAAATGGATTAATGGAGGTCAGTGAAGACATTTAATGGCTTTAAATACAATCCAGAGGACCTAAAATTTTGTTATAAGGCTCTGACTGATCCTTTCAAATTTAACTGCCAGGCGGAAGGCAATGCTGAAAATCACAACGTCCCTTAGAAATCTTTTTAGAAATTTTCTCAGAAATGTTGAATTAACGGTACAGCTACCGAATTGAACTTCTATTTCGACAATTTCAACTCTTCTATGGGAAAGAAAGGTTGAAATGACGATACAATAACCGAATTAGATTCTTATTTTCCGCGGACGTTTTTTCTTTTAAATCTGTGGCTTTAATTTGCTCGAGGTAGCAACTTGCTTAAGGAGCATTTATTATGATAGATGTTAAATTTTTTAATAAAAATAAAAATTGAAATAATAAATTATGAAAAAATATGTTTTTTTCTTAAATTAATAAATTATAATAATTTTGAAGTAAATGTATAAATAGTTTTAAGATTTTATTTAAGTTATATAATTTTGTAAGGAAAAATATAGTTTTTTATGTGTTCTAGACATTTAAAATTAATTCAGTCATTTTTTAGTCTAAGGAATAAAATTTGGTTTCAATCTAGCCACCATTTGACTTCATCTAGTGATTCTTTTTTAATCATTTGCAAATTTCTCTCTTTGTAACTCTCTCCACCAAAGTACATAGTATGTTCTTTATGGTTTTTTTTCAAATTTCACTCTCTATGGATCCCAAATTTCCTCTAAATCAATGTTCTCTTCTAGTTTTCCTATTAATCTATCAACTCACAACAATTCAATGTTCTACAAAAAATAGAAACATCTATTTCATTAAATTTACGAATCTTAGCAATAGCTCTCAACAATCATTCTTCTGTAGCATCTATTAGCTATTTATTTTCTCTAGTGCATTCATCTACTTCACTTTCTTTTACAATCATGTTATCTTCCACATTATGAAAATTTATTCTTAGGTCTGTAAGTAAATTTCTTAATTCATTCCCCATCTCAACATGGAGTTGTTCAAGCATCTCCTCTAATATGGGATTTGTTCTTCTCGGGGGCATCTTTTCAAATAAATACTATCCATATACTTCTATCCACACACTGTGGAAATAAAAATCACCTTCATTGGTTTGAACATCCCTCATTTCTCTCTCCAACTACGAGACTCCTCTCACACCTGTAATAAAGAGAATATCCTTCTCTAATACCAAATTGGTACAATCATGATAAGGGTTTTTTTCTCAAACTTCCCTACCACATAGCCATAATAAATAATGTCCTCATAGAAATAATAATATTTCAACTTTCACTTATATATTGCACTCAAATTGACTTGAGATAATAATGCAATCATTAATTTCATGGTCTTAACATATTTACAATAAAAATTAATTTAATACAATAGTCTAGAAAAGAATTATTAAACTACCAAAATATTCTCCCACAAAATAACCCCTAATCAATATGCCCCAAATCCTTGATCAATCCAAATGCTTCTCCATAAAGTTTTAAAAATTAAATTTCCATTATATTCCTTCTCTCAAATTCCTCCTATCCCCCAATGAGTGTTGGATAATCCTCTTTACGTAATTGTTGGAAAGGTAGTTGAACTACTTGAAACCAAAATTCCAACTATCCTACCACGTGTCACCTTTTAAAATATTCTCAAAGCTCTTGTTGAACCTTCTTTAGGTATTAGGAGCCACTACTAATGGAAGGTTCATATTCCATTAA
Organism: Sequoia sempervirens; assembly: GCA_007258455.2. Lineage (NCBI taxonomy): Eukaryota > Viridiplantae > Streptophyta > Pinopsida > Cupressales > Cupressaceae > Sequoia > Sequoia sempervirens. Next base: position 378,212 of record VDFB02063336.1, on the reverse strand, counting down.
GACTCTAGATGTCTTTTGTAACTTTTTTGATAGGTTTCCATACCATTAGGAATGAACACCCTTGGTTTTGAGTTTGTGATTTGGCCTTATCAAGAAACAAAAATTGTATTCTTCATTGGAGGTGGAGGTTCTTTCTCACTTTAGATCTTTCAAAATTTATAACTTAGCTCTTTGTTGAGGATTTCATCTTTCATGGGAACCAAGCATCATTTAATGTTCTGGGGTTCCAAATAGGAACTATGAAATTTAAATATTTTCTTAAGTTGGAGGTTCTAAGCTCATTAGTGTTGGCAAAATAAGGACACACAACTGAGATGGGAGGGGTGAATCAGTTGTGACATAAACTTAACTTTTTTTAACTTATCTTAACTTTAATCTAAGATCTGATGAATAAGCAAATAACCACAAGCATCTAACACATTAGAGAGACAAATAACACCAAGTATTTTTACGTAGAAACCCTATTAGGGGAAAAACCACGGTGGATGTTAGTCCACAAGATTATATACTCTGTTAAAAGTATAAAGTGAAATAATAAGGGGAATGCACATGCATTCAAGCACACTGCCTAGAGCTCACTACTCAAATACAAAAGAGGACTCATTGTCCAACAATACAAAAGTATGGATTACATCCATAGAGTATGAACTAAAAGAATAGCTTCTACACAAGCCTGATTATAGTTCCAATTAAGCTCAGAAAACCTTCTTTACACTTTCCTCAATCTTCTTCACTTTTTGCTCAATAATCGAATGATAGAAACACTATTCACACACTTACACTTTCTCTGGCATACATTCACTCTTATGCACACACTAACTTCGTCCAACCAACTGCTCTTATATATCCGCTTCATGGGATTTCATCACATCTTAGTTGGCTAGAAAAATAAAACATATTTTCAATGTCGGCCCAAATTGACAAATAAATTTCTAATGCAAATCCACCAAGGTCGGCCACAACATAGTGGAGACCCAAATTAACATCTTCAACACAAAAATACTTTAATTAATTTTTCCACAAGGATCCACAACACGCTACCATCAACATGTCGGCCAAGAACATGAAAAGCCGAACACGTGCAAGAAAATATTTTCAATCATGAGCTCTTTGAGTAATGTGTGTTGGAAGTGGATTCACTTTGAGAGGGGGGATGAATCAGAGTGAAGCAATTCTAAAACTTGAATGCACAAATTTTAACTTTAGACTTTTAATACAATGGCATATTTGAATGAACTATATGCAACTTTGTTTTGACAATTTATGAACATTCACAATTTGCAGATTTCAATTAACAGATTTTGAACCATTTAAGTATTGAACATAAAATGCATGTCTATTGCATCAACTTTTCACAACTTGATTTAAATGACCAACTTGAATATTTTAAGAATCAAAGCATTGACAAACTAAATTTGACAAATGATAGAACGAGAACTTAAATAAGATAAGCACAAACCACACAAGAAAAGAACACAAAATTTTGCCGAGTGGAAAACCCTTTCAGGGAAGAAAAACCACTCCAAAACTGCCTTACTGGCTTAACTTCAAAAACCACTACTTACAATGCCTTATAGGCTGATCTCTTAGCACCCACTCAAGGAGCACCAACCCCTCATTTAGAGACACCAATCTCAAGGAGCACCAACCCCTCTTCCAATGTTTCTCAATAAACAATGTAAACTATCAAGGTCCTGTAATTGCAATTATCTTCTGCAATCACAACATCTTAATAGTATACAATAAAATAGTCTGCATTGTAGCCCATTACAGAATATGTACTGTGAATGCCAGTACTTGATTACAAAAATATTTTGCAATAAAAAATAATCTCTATATAGAACCAAAGAGAATAATGTTCTCTCAAAACCCCTATTTTAGCACTATAAAAATGTTTCAATAAAATACCCTTACAAGTCTACAAGCCCTATTGTTACTTCAACTCTCATCCTCAGCCATACAAATTCTCTCCCTTCTTAGAAATGGCTTTCAACCATACATTTATACAATACAATATAGTTAAGAAATGGATTCCAAAAAGGAATAACTGAAAGATCTTCGATTCATCACTTTTGAACAATGAAACTCTATTTGTTAATCAACCAACTTTCTCAAAACTGATCCTCAAATCAATGAATACAGTTAGGGTTTCTAAACAACCCTAGAAGCCAACCCTAGAAGCCATACATCAAATGCCATTTCAATCTCAAAATAACCCTTCAAAAGAGATTAACAACTTCTCAAATTCTGATTAAGAAATGATGCATTTTAAATATGAGAAATTTATAAACAAAAAACTAACTGAAGCTATTCATATTTGAGCCTGATAACAAACTAATCTTGCTTGAAACAAATCATAAAAAGGCTCAACAATACCTGTTCAGAAATGCAAAGAACCAGGAATAAAATACCTAACTTTGAGTTCTCCAAAACTATCAATCAAATCTCTCTTTCATGTCAGCTCCAGGAAGCTAGGGTTTTGAACCCTATTCATTGCATAATGAACCATCTTATTCTTCTTGCTCTAAACAATTTTTCTTTCATGTCAATTGATGACTTTGCTAGAGTTGATAAAATTTTGAAGTCCGGAGACACAAAGACACAATTATTATCAACTTATTAAAAATGCTTATGAGTGTGCTTGTCTAATCATTTACCAAGGATGTCGATCACATGATCACCTCTAAATATTGCATACAAATTGTTGACACATGAGTCACTGTCCACATGACCTGTCTTCATAATGCTCTTTGACCAACAAATTATCAAATGCAAATGCCACATAATGAATCGATGTGAAACACAAGAAGCCCGAAATCATTCTTTGTGAGATGTCAATGCCATGTTAAACATAAAAGACCCAATACAAAATCACTATAGACATTGTTGCCAAATAAACAATCAGCCTAATGATAATTTAATATCATATGCACAATGTGAAGGGCTCAAATCAATAATAAAGACAAGATACCTTTACCTTAGCTTTTTCACAAGAGCTTTTAACCTTTAGAGCCCAATTTCTTTGTTTAGGAAAAGACCTCATATCACTTTAGTGCCTGACACCATGTATGGTGTAAAATATAAATAATTTAATATCCTCACCATAGGACATATCAACCTTGAAGTCCTTCAAAAGAAAACATATACCAAAGTAATATAATGACATACTGGTTGCCTGAATTCGAGTGCTTCAACCAAGGTGATTGCTAATAGAGCAATGTAAACATTAGAATCTAGATTTCATGATAATTCATAAAGACACCATCTATTGCAAAGAGACCAGGTATCAAAGTGATCTCTTTTCCATCTTGATAAATATCAATGAAGCCAAGACCTAAAGCATAAAGATCTTGAGACTTGTGAAGATAATAATAAACATATATATATCTGAAGCAAAGGCATACCATGTCAAAAGTTAGTAGGTACAACAAATGAATAATTGAAACATGCCATAAACCAAGTGCCAATACATCATCAAAATCCTGAATCACCATAAACATGAATACCGAGAACAAGACCTCTAATTGAGTATTTGAAATACCAATGCCAAAGAACCTGTATGAGATATATACCCTCTGCACATGAATCCACCATGATCAGTATCACAAGACAAAACTGAAAGTAAATCACTATCCATAATGATAGCCAAATGCACCAATCCAAATCACTCAGTTGTACCATAATTCCAATGCCAAACTGATCAAATGAATATGCCTGAAAATACCAAGGCACCAACCCAGAGCAGTTTTGACATCAATGACAAATAATCACAATAAACAACTGAAAGCCAATAAACTCCCCCTTTGTCCTTGATGGCAAAAAATTAGCCATCTGAACCACTGTAAACCATCATATTCTCCCCCTTTTTTGTCACAAGGACAAAGGAAACAATATCAATGCAATGTGATTCAATATCAAGTGCTGCTCAAAACTAGAGCTTTTTACAAAGTGAAAAATAACTTGCACAAGATCAAGTGAAATGTACCACAATCTGAAAGCAAGTACTTGACATGAACCATGTGAAACAACTATAAACATAATGTGCCACCTATATCATAAAAATGTGTCATCATAGCTAGTGTTGTCAAAACAGACAAATAATCACGGTAAAAATTTGAAAGCCAAATAACCAATGAATCCAGTTACAAACACAAATAGAGCAACAATCTAATCAGTGACCTTGTACCTTTTTAACTCTGATCTTCACTGTCCTGCTACCACTATTTTCCAGCACATACTGCACTTTTCTCCCCCAACTGAACCAAATTTTCAATGCAACAAACCTTGCTCTTTAGACAATCGCTAAAGCTCCTTAAATCCCGAGCACTACAAAATGACACAAAGTAGCCAAATGTATGTCATATAATCCACACAAGTCTCAAGTCAACATATAACTCCAAACAACCAGTGTCCTGTAATAATCAACTATCAAAATTTTATTGAAAAACTTCATCATCCAAGGATGCATAATCTTCTATCAATGTTGTTTGACTGTCCTCAAGAGTTTACATACTCTATACCAATATAATCAATGTTAAAACTGCTACACCTGCAACCACAACTCCAAAAAAACTAAAATTTGAATGAATATAACAACTGCTTAGTATATTGTTCATGTTTTCCAAGCACAACACCACAGAACTTAGCATTTACCATTAATGTCACTGCCTCTATCATTATTTCAACAACTTATTGTCTTATCATGCTTTGTTGCTAAAACTTCAAACAAAGCACTATATTGTATCACGTAGCTATTAAACATGATTTCAATGTGTTAAACAATGGTGAGACTGATCAAACACGATAACAATATTTGGTGGCAAAGAAAATGAATACTGCTTCACTGTTCAAGTATCTTTATCTCATGTATCTCTTGAGAAACACATACCATCACTGATTTTGTCAAACACAAACACAAAGTATTGTTTCTATTGGCACAATCAATATGTTGCAGCAAAGCACAACTAATAACAATCCACAAATGGTGGGAAATGTAATTGCATCACAAGTATCCTTTACTATGGACACTTCCTTCAAAGCAATGTACTGCCCTAATCATCAAAAATTCACATTTACAGTTCTGGCAGAGAAGACCGCGCTGCAATACACTAATCAGTTGGCATAAGTAAGCTACCACCACACTTACTCCTTGAAGTATACCAAAAAAAAGCATTGTACACTATCACAAGAGTACTGTCACATCAAGATTTGTCATGCATGAAATAATGACTTTGTATGATATCATTGTCATTGTACAATTGTAGCAAGATCATGTACCTCTTTCCAAGTAAACAATAGCATTTAATAACCACTATTCCAATGGCAACTCAGTAACCACAAACAATCAAAGTACACAAAGCATAGTTACTCTTAGTCTAAGAGGAATAGACATCTCATCACTATGAAAAACATTTGCAAAGAAGCAAAATATACTTGTCCAACAGTAAAAACTGCCAATGATTGTTGCCAACAACACTTACAGTACCACACTTTTAAAGGCACACTAGATTGATATATCACTAACGTAGTCACTGTCATGTTGACAAATAAGAGCAATTGTTGGCTAGACAGCTATTAGCTTCAAGAAACCACTGTAACACCGACATAATCCTGAACACTGCAAATCACTAAAGAATATAATGCATAACATCTGAATGAGATGTCACTGTAATATCAACTGAAATGTTGTTAGAGAGTCAAGAATACATGTGAATATACAATCATGTATCACAATATCACAAAAATAATGCCTAAAATTCCAAGCTGAAGTAGAATATACATGGAAAGCTCCCCCTAAACCAAACAACCATTAAATGTTAAGAGAAGATCCTTGTGCATCATGTATAGAACTTAGTCCTTCCTTCTCCTTTTCTTGCTTTCTTCTCCAGATTCTTTGAGATTCATTTCCTTGGTCTTGTTTTCTCCTCCAAACCTGTATGGGCCCTTTCTTTTTCTTGATCAATGCATCTATATCGTTATTTTTAAATGATTCCTAAAACTTACTCCTACACTGTTGTGCCTTATGCCCAATTTTATGACATTTAAAGCATGTGATGTTATAGCCAATTTGAGGAATAAAGAAAACATTCTTTCTTGACATTCCAAAACTTCTATGATCATATCTTCCATATCTCCTACAATTTATTGCTCTATGACCATAAGCATAACAATGATAGCAATAGCCATAAAATTGAGAATAGTTATACTTGATAAATTAAGTTCTTGATGATCTATTTGTCCTTTCATCAATCCATTTATATTTTGTCTGAGCAGTAGCAATATGGTGACCAAGATCAACCTTCATTCTTGGTGTTTGTTTGGCTGTAAACTTCTTTCCATCTGTAGTAGAAAACACTGTCTCATCTTTAGATTCTTCTGTAGAGATTTTTCCAACCTCATATCCCACACCTGAAGGATCCCTAGAATGCTTTTGTCTACCAATCATCTCATTCAATAGATTAGTACTATGATCAAATTTCTAATTTTTTACCTAATTGAACCTTGACACTTTCAAGCTCTTTCCTTAATGCAACTACTTCTCCTTCTAGTTTTAGACATTCAACCTTTTTAACCTCCAAATCAGATCTTACAACATCTGCTATCCTCTTACATTCTTCAATTTCAAATTTTTGACTAATGATCATATCATCTTTAAGAGTTAGTTCTTTTAATAATGAATCATTATCTAAACATTTCCTTAAAGAAGCAATCTCATTTTCTAGTTTAGTACACAACTCATCCTTGTCTTTTAACTTGTCTTCCAATCCTTCTTTAGTCTTTTTCTTATCAACCATTTGGCCTTTCAGAAATTCAATAATCTTTTTATCATTGTTATGATCTTGTATTACAATTTTGTTAACATTAACACTTTCTTGTAGGCGTACCTTAAGATCCTAATTTTATTTTCTAAGCCTTTTAAGTTCATCTAAGTCAGCAAGCAATTCTCCTTCCAAATCAACCTCTAATTCATCACCTTCATATTCTTTTTCACCAAATTCTTGTTCAAAGTCACTTACTAAGTGATCTTCTTCTTCAACTATAGGATCATTTTTACTATCAATTGGCAGGGGTAATTCTTGCAATAAAACTTTACTAGACTTGACACTAGTGTAACTTTTCTTCTGACTTATGTTTCTTTTGCACTTACCCATAGTAATCCTCTTATCAAGAGCTTGGTTGAATTTAATTTGGTTAGGTTTATGCAAGGATCTAGCTTTTTACATCAACATTAATCAAAAACATAAATGCTTTCACAAAACATATAGACTATACAAACATACATAATACCTTCTCAAACTTGTGACATATTGACTTCCAAGACCAGAATCAATCCTACATAAGAAACCTAATGTAGGACCCTACGCTTTGATACCACTTGTTGGAAGTGGATTCACTCTGAGAGGGGGGGTGAATAAAAGTGAAGTAATTTTAAAACTTGAATGCACAAATTTTAACTTTAGACTTTTAATACAATGGCATATTTGAATGAACTATATGCAACTTTGTTTTCAAAATTTATGAACATTCACAATTTGCAGATTTCAATTAACAGTCTTTGAACCATTTAAGTATTGAACATAAAATTCATATGGGTATGTGCAAGATCATCATGGGAAAAATAGACCCTTAAGTGGCAAAAAATCTAGAAAAATCAGAGTTAGGCAACTTGACATAAAAAATTGAATAAGTTATCTATATTATTTCAAAAACATGCAAGAATATAATCTGTAGAAAATTGAATATAGTTTCTAAACTACTAGGTTTATTTATAAAAAAAAGAAATCTATTTGGTGAAAATTTGAAATTTTAATGTAGTAGTACTTAAATTTCAGGGAAAAAATAAGAAGTAGGTGTCTGTCTGACCACCCTAACCACAATAAAATGATAATATTTTTTTATAATATTTTAGATATAAGTAGAGGACTCATGTCCAAATGTGATGATTTTTTGTAATTTTTTTCCAAGTAAATAATTAATTATGAATTTTTTATTACAACTTTTAAAAATTATAAAAACTTGTATGTTTGACCACCTTAACTTGGTCAAAATTTTATATGAAATTCATTTTTTTTTTAAACCTATATTATGCGAAGCATAAAATGTGACACATGTTTTAGATTCAAAAAATGTGATACCATTTGAAAGCTATAAATGTTTTTCAATCAACTTATCAATCAAGACTTTAGTCGTAATTCAAATAGAAAATGAATAATAATAATTTATTAAATTCAAAGTAAAGCATAATTTAGATTGGTGGAAATATGAGAAACTCCTTTAAAAACCTTTGCATTTCATCAATTTTGGGTAAAAAAAATTTGTTAGCCACATACCCATCATATTGCCACTTTTTGGCCCATCATGATCCTGCACATACCCATATGTCTATTGCATCGGCTTTTCACAACTTGATTTAAATGACCAACTTGAACATTTTAATAATCAAAGCATTGAAAAACTAAATTTGACAAATGACAGAACGAGAACTTAAATAAGATAAGCACAAACCACACAAGAAGAAAACAAAAAAAATTGCCGAGTGGAAAACCCTTTCAGGGAAGAAAACCACTCCAAAACTGCCTTATTGGCTTAACTTCAAAAACCACTACTTACAATGCCTTACAAGCTGATCTCTTAGCACCCACTCAAGGAGCACCAACCCCTCATTTAGAGACACCAATCTCAAGGAGCACCAACCCCTCTTCCAATGTTTCTCAATAAACAATGTAAACTATCAAGGTCCTATAATTGCAATTATCTTCTGCAATCACAACATCTTAATAGTATACAATAGAATAGTTTGCATTATAGCCCATTAGAGAATATGTACTGTGAATGTCAGCACTTGATTACAAAAATATTCTGCAATAAAAATAATCTTTGTATAGAACCAAAGAGAATAATGTTCTCTCAAAATGCCTATTTTAGCACTATAAAGATGTTTCAATAAAATACCCTTACAAGTCTGCAAGCCCTATTGTTACTTCAACTCTCATCCTCAATGATACAAATTCTCTCCCTTCTTAGAAATGGCTTTCAACCATAAATTTATACAGTACAATACAGTTAAGAAATGAATTCCAAAAAGGAATAACTGAAAGACCTTTGATTCATCATTTCTGAACAATGAAACTCTATTCGTTAATCAACCAACTTTCTCAAAACTGATCCTCAAATCAATGAAAGCAGTTAGGGTTTATAAACAACCCCAAAAGCCATACATCAAATGCCATTTCAATCTCAAAATAACCCTTCAAAAGAGATTAACAACTTCTCAAATTTTAATTAATAAATGATGCATTTTAAATCTGAGCAGTTTATAAACAAAAAACTAACTAAAGCTATTCATATTTGAGCCCGATAACAAACTAATCTTGCTTGAAAAAAATCATAAAAAGGCTCAATAATACCCGTTGAAAAATGCAAAGAACTAGGAATAAAATACCCAACTTTGAGTTCTCCAAAACTGTCGATCAAATCTCTCTTTCATGTCAGCTCCAGGTGGCTAGGGTTTTGAACCCTATTCATTGCATAATGAACCATCTTATTCTTCTTGCCCTAAACAATTATTATTTCATGTCAATCGATGACTTTGCAAAAGTTGATAAAATTTTGAAGTCCAAAGACACAAAGACATCATTATTATCAACTTATTACAAATGCTTATGAGTCAGCTTGTCTAATCATTTACCAAGGATGTCGATCACATGATCACCTCTAAATATTGCATACAAATTGTGGACACATGAGTCACTGTCCACATGACCTATCTTCATAGTGCTTTTTGACCGACAAATTATCAAATTCAAATGCCACATAATGAATCTATGTGAAACACAAGAAGCTCGAAATTATTCTTTGTGAGATGTTAATGCCATGTTAAACATAAAAGATGTGATACAAAATCACTTTAGACATTGTTTCCAAATAAAAAATCAGCCCGCTGATAATTTAATATCATAAGCACAATGTGAAGGGCTCGAATCAATAATAAAGACAATATACCTTTACCTTAGCTTTTTCACAAGAGCCTTTGACCTTTAGAGCCCAATTTCTTTGTTCAGGAAATGACCTCATATCACTTTAATGCCCGACACCATGTATGCTGTAAACTATAAATAATTTAATATCCTCACCATAGGACATATCAACCTTGAAGTCCTTCAAAAGAAAACATGTACCAAAGTAATACAATGACATACTGGCTGTCTGAATTCAAGTGCTTTAGCCAAGGCGATTGCTAATAGAGCAATGTAAACATTAGAATCTAGATTTCATGATAATTCACAAAGACACCATCTATTGCAAAGAGACCTGGTATCAAAGTGATCTCTTTTCCATCTTGATAAATATCAATGAAGCCAAGACCTAAAGCATAAAGATCTTGAGGCCTATTAAGATAATAATAAACATATATATATTTGAAGCAAAGGAATACCATGTCAAAAGTCAGTACCAACAAATGAAGAACTAAAACATGCCATAAACCAAGTGCCAATACATCATCAAAATCCTGAATCACCATAAACATGAATACCAAGAACAAGACCTCTAATTGAGTATCTGAAATACCAATGCCAAAGAACTTGTATGAGATATATACCCTCTGCACATGAATCCACCATGATCAGTATCACAAGACAAAACTGAAATTAAATCACCATCCATAATGATAACCAAATGCACCAATCCAAATCACTCAATTGTACCATAATTCCAATGCCAAACTGATCAAATGAATATGCCTGAAAATACCAAGGCACCAACCCATAGCAGTTTTGACATCAAGGACAAATAATCATAATAAACAACTAAAAGCCAACAATGTGGACGTACCACAAAGATAGAGAATGATCTAGAGACATCCAAGAACACCAAGAAACAACATATAAGCATTTGCAACAACTGAGATCTACAGAATCACACAATCTTCATTTAGGAATACTGACAAAGACCGTAGAAACACTGTTAGACCACAACACACTCAAAACTTCACGTGAACCTCTGTAACTTCTGGTAGATGATCTAGAAACATTCAACAATAACCCTTTAATCCACGCAAGCTATTCTTCAATGTACAGAACAAAACACCTTCATGACTTGCATAGTTCCATTGGGAACCTAGAACACTTCCTTTTACAATTTTCTCAATATCCTCGACATATACAACCTCTGATACACCAAATGCTAATAGTGTTGACATTAATGACAACCACATATCAACAACCATATCCACAACATCCAACAATTAGGAACCAAGAACCGAGCATTATGCTGAATAATTCCTTCTTGAAGGTTTTGGTTTGATAGGGAACTAGTACCAAGTAATACATCAAAGGTTTCATATTAGAGGTTTCAACTTGATTAGGAATCAACACTAAGCACCACACCAAAATCTCCTCATTAGAGGTTCCAAACTAATTGGGAACATTGAGTATCAAAATTTTGACCTAATGAAACTAGTTGGAGCAAAGCATGGAAAACCTACACATTATGTATCCATATTAGTCCTAAAACTTATGATGTCAATACTAAAAATGAGAGCTTCTTCAAGAGGTAACTTGCAGTTTCTTGAACTGTCAACTTTCATTACAAGAAGAAGCACTAGGAATTATTTATCTCCAAGAAGAAGAGCTAGGGGTTCTATCATACCATCTCCAACATCCCAATCTATGTCTGGACATTTATTAGGTTCTCTTAACTAGGGACACTTTATATTTAGTTGAATAGAGCATTATTCCACACTCCTCTAATGGCTTAGCCTAGAAATTAGGTCTTTATCACATTTAATGGAGGTAATCCTCTTGTCTTAGCTCAAAGATGATATACCCATAATTACTTTAAAGAGTATATCTTACTTCACTAGTGAAACAACCACCACTTATTTAGAGAATATACAAGATGTTTCCAAAAAATTCTTTGTCCATAACATGATAGAAGATAACTTGGTTATTATAATCTTAGATACTTCATTGAAATACAAGGAGCTACAATGATACAAAGGGCTACCACCTACTTCTATTCATAATTTGGATGAGTTGGGTGAGAGGCTTTGCAAATGATTTAAAGAAAAAAATAATCACTTGTTCCTTGTAGAATAGTTGAGCATAATCAAGAGAGCTCCTCATGAATTCATGTGAGAATTTAATTTTAAATTTCAAAAAAGATGGGTTAGGATCCCTGCCTTGGGTAAGTTGTCTCCAAATCATGTATTCCTGTATTATTTAATAGCTCTTAATAGTGATTTTGATGTTATGATATAGTCCATGGGTGGGATAATTTATTGAATTCCTATGACATTGCAATAAATGTAGAAAATTATTTAATACAGGCTAGAGAGATAACTCTAAGGCATCTAATTCCTTTATTTGTAGCAATTCCACCTACACAACTCATCTTGGCACCAATCCACATATCAACAACTAATCAACCATCTACTCTTGCCACCCCTTCAAGTGAATTATATGAGGTCAAATACAAGTTTTTGATAATAATTTGATGACTTTAAAGAGGAAAAAACCTAAAATAACATGCCTTGTTAGCCTAAAAAACCAATCTTACCAATAAAAGAGGCAACCCTACGAAGGAAACATACAAGGGAATAACTAGTGGAATTATAGTAGACCTCTTAGCATACTCAATCTAGCTACTACCAACACATCAAAAGTTGTTGTCCCCCTATAATAACTGGTGTTACTAATGAAACCAATATTGCAACCAAAACTCATGCCAAAGTGGAGAGTTTCAATCTTTAATTTTCCAAAATGTACCAACATCTTCATGATAGTAGTTTGAAATAAATCAAGAAAGTTTTTGGAGGCAATATCAAATGTAGGGTTATTCTACATTGGTAAATTGACACGAGGTAGAAGTTTCTTTAACATAAATTAGTTTGCTAGTTTAGACAATGATGTTGATTTGATGGCCATAAATACAAAGTAAAAAATAAGAATAATGAAATAGGTAAGATCTTCCACGGCTAGTTTAGTGCCAACTTCCTAGGCATCCCAATAAACTATAAATGTAGCTACAATAGGTAAAAATTCTATGTTACAATCAAATCGAACTATTGGCAATGGGAAATAATGAAAAAGTTTTGTTTATATTTTAAATGACCTTTTAAATATTAATAAAATCTTATGTTTAGTATCTAAAGAGGGCATGGTTCAGAATATCCACAATTGGTACTCAGTACAAGGAGTGATAAAGGTGTGAGATAATTCAACTTCCCACTACACATGTTTTGGCCACAATAAATAATATGTTGTTGTGTTTCACTAATTTAATTGACCAATGAAATTACAACACATTAACTCAAATACCACAATTTTTTTTATGTATTTACATATATATTATTGTCAACCTATAAAAAGTGGGTAGTAGATTGATTAATTCAACTACCCATAACCCATAACACAAATGAATAAACTAACCAAAAGAAAACTATAAGAATATAATTGCCACCAAGCCACAATATGCATAACCAAGGAGCCAGAACATACACAATCAAAGAGCCTGAGACACAAGATTAATATACCTATTGCAAAATCCTTTATTTCAAGGCTTCCGTTATGACTTTTATCATAAGACATAATTTAGAGCTCAAAATTACCTATAATGAGTTTTAAAAGTATTTTTTAAAGGATATAAAAAATAAAAATGAGAGAATGACAACGTGGAGGTTTGAAATTTAAAAGGTAAGTAAAATGAGAAAAGTAAAGATATTTGGCTAAGTCTTAGCTGCCAAAGTATGGAAAAAGGGGATTTCTGTTTTCCTTCATCAAGACACACATTGCAAAGACTTAGGGTTTATAGTTTAGTTGTTTGATGGAGTCCAAAGAAGCTCTTGCCATGGCGTAAAACCAGCAGTTGGTTCCTCCAGTGTTCATCCACATTGCAGGGATTCTCGAGGATATAAGGGCACGTTGACAGGTTGTTGCCAGGTATTCATGTCTTCACTTAAAACATGTGCTCATTAGAGATCTTCGTGACTAGATATTTTCTTGAAGCAACTTGTTTTGTTGCTTTTCTTATTGCTTCACATGGCCATTGCATTATGTATGAGAAACTTTTCATATTTGAACATCATTCCATAGCTAGCATGGTGTCTTTGTACTTGACTCTCACTGGTTAGAAGGTTGTTGTGACACATTTTTGTGTTATGATGTTGATCTATTTCTTGATGCTGAATGTAATCTTTCTGCATCTATCAAAAGACATGGAATTTTTGAGTCAGCAGTTGCTAGGATAAATTTTGCATGACTGGAACGAAGGAAAGATACCCTATTACATAGAAAAGTTTCCATATACACTGGGAAGGATAATAAGCAAACAGTGATAAGAAAACAAGGCATGTGATAGAGAAAATGTTAGTATAGATTGCTGACATCTGATGATCGTTGCTATTTAAGTCTTAAATACTTCTTTTTGAGAGAGTTTTAGTTTTGAACATATCTCTGGATTTATAGTGGTTACCATGGAGTTCACTGTGGGAGTATTGTTAGGGTTTTGTACAAAAAGAGCGAGATAGTTGCTGCAGATGGACTGTTTTTGTGCAAAGAACAATGTCTACAAGAGAAGAGGGTTGGATCCAATATAGAGCAGTCACAGACCATGAAAATGACTGATTCTTATGTCACATTCTCTTGAAGTTTTCAAGGTAGAACATCAAGGACAGTCATGCAGAGGTAAAAGAATAGTAATAGTTAAGAAACATGCTTTCAAAAGAGACAAATTCTTGCTACAAAGCCCAGGGACACAAAGAAAAATGTCTTATGATACTAGCACTGCTGAAATACTTAATTACAAAAGGAAAAATGCAAAGACATCTAAGAGGTTTGAACTCTAGTTGACAGAGATAATGTGGAATGAGTCTCAAAGAGGATAGTTATCAATTTGAGAAGAAAAGATCTCTAATTACAGTGGATGGAGATGCTAGTCTTGTGTTTGAGGGAGAAATAACAGTATGGAAACTCAAAAGGCAGAATGTGTGTATTTGATAGTCATCATGCAAATACAGATTTAAAAGTCAGCTTTCCAATAGTAAAGATAGTAATATGTATCTTCAATAAATATTAATGGATAGTGAGCTTGGAAATATGGTCACTCCAATCATTGCAATGAAGGACACAATGCTGCTGCAAAAGGACCAATTCCCTAGAGGCTGTGGCAGCTACCATGAAGCAACAACTGAAGTATTATGAGGTAAATGAAAGGGTCTGTCATACTAGATTAGCATAAGGCCAATATCAATTTCCTTTACATGAAAAATCCTTCAAATAACCTGAGTTGAATATGAGTAAAACTATCCACAAAGGTGAGACTATTCACCATAATTGTGCCAAGGGAGGTAGATGGTTTGGTATATGTCAAACAGTCAAACAAACTTGAATAGGACAATAGTGGAGGAAATACATAGGATTAGGCTCAAAGGATAACACAGTTGCAACACATGATGTCTCTTACCATTATTCTTCCCCCTCATCTGGTTATTATTTGGCATGGTTGCTTGGATGCCTCATCTTTCATACTTGAATATGGTAATTTGTGAAGAAGTTTGTAAACATGGCATACCATATATACAAACTAATCAATTCATAGGGGTTGGGGTGAAAGTAAAATTTTTATCATGATCAAAGGGACTCATCTCAGGTGTTATGAAATCTTTTCATAAAGGAGTACATGGAGCAGTGTTTTCAGAGGTTGCATTGTATATGACAGTCCATGGTTATGTAATGGTGTAATAGCAATTCAAGAATTCATAAGTGACTATAATTTTCATCATGTTCAGAGACTGCTAAGGGTATAATCGTACTATTTTTCTATATAAATGGCATGATGACAAGCCAACACTTTGAATTTGTTATAGGTATGACAGTCATGGCATCCTTAAGGTTAGAGTTTGTGATATTGATAGTGGAATAACCTATGCAAAAAAAAATTAATAAACAAGTAAGAGCTTGAGGAAGAGACAAAGATAGCTACTAGTAGTTGTATGCTAAGGACAATGATGTCATTAGGGTCATAAAATGGTGAATTCATTTTCTTATAAAGTGAGTTATGAATCCTATCTAATTTCAATCCTTTGTCAAACAATGAAGGCTTGGTCTAAACTCTATTAAGGATTATTGAATGTTCTAAATACTTCCAAAGAATTTGTGATCTTTGTCAAGAGGTCAACACCCTGAAAGTGGAAATGTATGGCAGTCATCATGAGTATCCATGACAGACAACAGATAAAAGGATGCAACTTAATGTGAGCAACTACACTAGTGACAAATGGTCTTTCATTCTATATCAATGGTCAAAAAAGGTGATGCCACTGAGCTGTTTGGGAGAATCAACATGGCCTAAGACCTTATAAGGAAACCAATATCACAGATCTTGTCAAAGGTGCTGATACAATAGAGATAGTCTAGTAGAATAAGGTATATATTGGATTCTAAATTTTTTTTGCAGTATAGTGTTTCTGTAATAGACATGGAATTAGCATGTACATCTCTAGAGAATATAGGGCAGTAGTGGGAAAAGAAGGGGTTGTCATAATAGAGAAACAGGGTAGGGTCAATCATTTCTTAGAGATTAGTTGAAGACAATCATGGTCAAATAATGGGGAATAGTATTAGTGTCATTATACAATTTGACAGTGATTAAGTTCACTAAAATCCTAAGAGAACTAGATTGCAATTTCTTGTGTGTGCAGTGATATTTAAACCAAACAAAAAGATGTGATAGGTGTAGTGACTGTAGAAAAGGAGCTTGTTGTGCAGTTTTTACACACACGCCCCGCTGAAAGTAGGAACCCTCTTTTTCTTTCGCTCTTGTTATTTTGACTCTTTGATTTTGGGGATTTGCATTGCCTCGATATGTGCTTAATATGTTTATCTTGCTTGCCCAAGTTTTTTCCCCAAGTTACATATTGAAAATCTTAAGTTTTAGGTTAAGTTCGGGTTTTTACCCAGGTTCGAGATTTTTCGCCCCTTCTGGATTTTCTCAAATTGCACTCAAAGTCCAAATCGGTCTGCTTTACACCGTGGTTCGAAGATTTTTGGCCTTTGCAGAATTCCGCGTGGGTCAGATTTTTCTGGAAATCCGTTCTCGACAGGTTTCCAAACTTCTCTAACTTGTCTTGTTGGCTTTGTTATTGCACCTTGGTTCGATCTCCGCGGTGAGTGTGGTTAAGTTTAGGCAAATTTTGTACCATTTGCTCCCATCTTTCATTGTGTATTTCTTTTACATTTGGGATTTGGTGATTTGGGTGTTTAGATTCATTGACTTTCTTGCTTGGGCATTCAAATTGCTATCTGTTGTTGCCATGATCAATTTCCTCTTCATTGAATAATATGTACCTATTGCCTTGCTTTTGATTGATGAGTGCGAGTGGTGCTTTGGCATTTTTGTTTGCTCTATGTGTTCATTGTTAAAATTTAGGGTTTCATGCCTAGGGCGTCCCCATTGCATCTTAATTTTCTTTTGAATGAACTTAGGATTCAAAAAAGATTTGTAGGAGGTTCAGGTTAAGTTCGTTATGTGCCCAGGGTCCTCAAATTTGTGATCTTCAATCAATTTCAATGGGATCGTGTTAGATTGCCAATATTCACGTTTTCTCCCATCCTCAAGATTTTCTTGTCTAGTCGGATTTTCCCGGTTTCTCCTTCTTCCCCTCGTTTTCCCAAAATTCATGCAGTGTTATCATTTTCATGGAAATCCAGTTCGATTGGATTTTTCTGGATTTCTGGGAAGCTTGGTGAAACTTGAAAATCAGTTGAATTGGATGATTTTAGTGTTAAATTCTTATTATTCCATGATCTAAATTGATAGATTACACTGTTATTTGCATCTTTTTTGCATTTTTGATGATCTATGGTTGATTTTGTGCCTTATTTGCAAAAATCTGCCTGGCCTAGATTTCCCCAAAATTCCTTTCTGGCCTAGATTCCACAGTTGGCTTGAAATCCCAAATTGTGTTGATTGTGATTTAGCAGCATTTTTGGGTTGATTTCGATCTATGTTTGAACTTATTTGGATGATGAATACACTACTAATATTGGGTTAATCTTGATCTTCATGTTACAATGAATATTAATGGTGGTTTTTGCTGAGTGCAGGCTAAATTTGGCTGGGTCATCAAGGAGGCTCTCAAGAGATGAAGTTTAATTCATAACAAAATTTCAAGTACTGGTTACTTCCCCTTGGCCAACTTGGAGGTGCGCTCAGGATAAGAATGGAAGGAAGTAGTTAATATATGGCCACATTGAAACTTGTTCATTGGTTTGAATTGCATTGAAGATCCTAGGCCGACCTGGATTGAGTTCAAGCATTTAATGCTAATTTGTTTTATTTCAAATTCTCCTTGGGCCGACCTGTTTTATGGCCATTTATTATTGTAAACATTAGTTGAGGTTGACTTGTTTGTGGCTATTTTATTATTGTAAATCCCTGGCTGGGCTGACATGCTTTGGAAGTTCCTATAAATTTGGCATTTCGCCTCATTTGTAACATATAGAATAAAGAAAAGATAGATAGTTCTTAGAGTGAATTAAGCAGTAGAACAGAGGTAGAAGTTAGTCAATTTCTGAGCAAGTGCTATAATAGAACATTGGAATTTTTGCTAAAATTCAGTGATTCAATACAATTGAAGACATTATGATTTTTTGGTGATCTCTTTTGTGTTGACTTATCTTGCATGGTTCTTATGATTCTATCTTTCAAATTGCTCAAGGTTATTAGATATATGTTAGATTTAGATTTGGATCTGATTCAATGGTGTTTATGATTTGATGCTTGAATTGTTGCAGCAATCCTTGGTCCATACTTTTTGCAGCTAGCTGATTGTTAGTTGCTTTGCAAAGTTAGCCTAGACCTTTATATTCATTGTACTTAGTTCAATTGTGGAGATTTATTCATTTCAATTGCAATTGGGTTGTCTTGGATGAATGTTCATGATCTGAAAATCTTAATACCTTAGAAGATTGCACTGTTTCTATGAGATTGTAGGTTCATCTTGGTCAAGTAAGAATTAGTTTATGAGGGATTGGTCCATTTCAAGTATTTCATCATTTACATTGTTAATCTTAGGAGTAGTTTAAATTTAGGAATCTCTCTGAAACCCTAAGCTTTTGTTATTTCTTTATCATTTGAGTTAGATTTAGGATTGAAGTATCATTACATTGCTAGATCTGATAAGTTCAAGATTTAGTATTTGCTTGTAGTAAGGTCCCTTTGTGATTACCAACATTTTCACATTTATCACTATGTTGTTTATGCATTGTCAAGACTTGACATTAGAGACCTTGGGGTTATCTCTTGAAGCTTGTTGATAGAGATTTACCTTTCAAGAGAGATAGGATTTCATATTATGTCTGAGTTGTTGTTGTGTAGAAAACATCATCAACAGATTGGTGCTAGAAGGAGGGCCTAAATAAGCAATTTGGATCTATTTATGTTTACTATCTCTCCTAAAGGATTCAGAAGAAGAATAGATCTACTCCAGGAGAGGAGGAATTTCAAGAATTGTCAACTCCCACTAGGTCAAGAAGGACTAACATAAAGGGAGAATCATCATCCACCCAACCACCTCCATCATCTCCATCATTCTCAAGTTCATCTTCATCTGATTCTAAGGACATTCCCATTCAACAACCTCAACCATCCCTAAATCAGCCATTACCACCCCCACCTCCACTAGTGGCTTTCCTAGCTAGTAACCCATCTCCATTGACTTTCGCCAATTACAATGTCATTCCCAAGAACCCTGGGCACTTTTTTTCAAAGTTCCATGTTAATGATCCCAATAGAACTACTAAGGAACACATTAGGATATTTCATACTAGCCTTAAGAATAGAGGAATCAATCATGAGGATGTAACATGTAGGCTCTTTCCTTATTCCTTAGGAGAAGATGCATTCTATTGGCATAATCATTTACCTACTAGGTCCATCCAAAATTGGAATGAATTGGAGACTACATTCTTGCAGTAGTTTAGGATTCCCATCACTCCCAGTGAGCTCTATCATCAGTTCACTAATGTTAAGAGAGAGGTCAATGAGCATATAGGGTCCTTCAACAATAGGTTTCACCATGCCTATACCAGACTGTGGGCTCCCTATGTTGTTGATGAGCCCATTGCTTTAGAAGTCTATTATGAAGGACTTGATAGTTTGACAGCCACCTTCATGAAATGGAGAAACAACCCTCCTAATACCCTACTTGATGCATATGTTGAGGTTGTGAAAGTTAGCACTTCTTTAATGCAGCATTTTTTTGGACCTTTACCATCATTAGGACCCACCGCTCACCCTGGACAGGTCCCAACTCTCAATCAATCTCTCACCAATCATACCACAATCATGAATCTGATTCCTGATCATTTGCCTCTTGTCCCTCACCCAGGGCCTCCAGTGAGTCAAGTGCCACCTACAGTCAGCTATCCCCAGCAAAATGCAAATCAACCTCTTCATCCACAATCTCATGCTAGCTATCCCCCATATCTGCAGAATTCTAAAGTTTTGAACCAGTCATTAAGTACCAACACTGCAGTAGGATATCCTCAAAATAATGTGAGCCAACCTCCATACGGAAATTATGATAAGGAGAGACTGGATGAATTGTCTGAACAAGTGAAGAAGCTGAATATGGAGGTGACTTACCCGAGGAACCATAATAGTCAGTTGCAAGCTGCTCAGAGAAATATGCAGTCTAATTATAGTAGAAAAAATCAACAAGGACAGAACTTTGACCAATGGAAGCGTCCTGAAAGAGGATATAACCATGACAAAGGATACAACATCGACAAAGGGTATAGAAATGATAGAGGACAAAATTATGATAAAGGACAATCCTTAGGCAAGAACTTTGACTGAGGTCAAGCTGGTGGATAGGGGTTCAACAAGAGACAACCACCAAGAAAAAACAAGACTTGGAACACAAGGCCTAATAATGGAGGAGTCCCCACCCCATTGGATCAACCAGTCAATCAACCAATTAATCAAGAGAAGCCTCCTAATGGTGTATATTTAGCTGAAGCTACTTTATCAGGATGGTGTAGGCTCCATAAAAAAAGTCAACATTCTGAGTTAGATTGTCAAGAGTTCTAGACAATAGCTTCAATCTTCCAGTATGAAGTGGAGAATAATGCAAGTGGTCAGGAAATGGTACAATCTACTCCCTATGATTCACTAGTGTTGGTTCTGAACCATGCTCCTTTTACATAGAGCAAAGACAATGTGCCTGAAGAAGAATCATACCAGCTCAAGGAAGAGGCTGATCAAATGTGCAATGGAGATGAGATTTCATAGTGATTTGAGGAAAATCCAATAAATGACAATGGCCCCTTGGATGAAGAATAAGCTTATGTTGAAGAGGTATAGACTTTCCAGAGGCCTGTTAAGAAGTATGATTTGAGAGACATGCCACATAGGCATCCACAGACTGGAGGCCCCTTCATCACCTCCATTCCACCAAACAACTTCACAACACCTCCAGATCCCAATGCCAACAATAATCCATTATATCCTCATGTGTCTAAGCAGTATCTATCAAAGGAAGGACAAGCACAGATGGACATCTCAAAAGGAAGGAGTGTTGAAGCAAGCAAAGAAAAAGTGGTGGACTATCCAAAAGAGACTCCTGCTGATCTAAGTGAAGAACAATTGGCTATATATGTTGTAGAAGAACTCAAGAAGCTAAAGGTAAGTATATCTGTATTTAAATTATTGAGAGTTCTAACCATTAGGAATGCAGTTCTAGGAGCTTATAATGCAAGTTCCACATCACAAGATAGATCAGTCAGTGAAAGTATCAACAAAGTATCTAGCTCTCAAGCAGTAGGAAGGAAAAATTAGACTCATAATCAAGTTCATGTGCCTCCTGGAGATAAGGGAAGAGAGAAAGATAAAACTTAGGTTGCTCAAGTAGATACTCCCTTAACTCTGTTTCAAGGGAAAATAGAGACTCCTCCATTCTTGATCTCGGCCCATATATTTGGTAAACACTTGAATAATTGTTTGTTAGATTTAGGTGCCTCTACCAATGTAATGCCCTTTGGAGTCTGTCGAGCTTTGGGTATTACTCCTACTGATTCCCAAAAGAAAGTTACACAATTGGATAGAACTTAAGTTAATGTTTTAGGGGAATTAAACATGATTCATATGCAGGTTGCTTCTGACCCTAGAATTCAACAAGTTATCAATATATAGGTGGTGGATATACCTAATGCTTATGGCCTGATTCTGGGAAGAGACTTTACCAGGGCCTTGAATGGATATGTATCAACTGATAAATCTCATATGTGGCTTCCTTGGAAGGGAGTGCCAAACCAGATTAGAATTGAAAGAGAACCTAGGATGAAGTATATGATCATAGAATATTAAAATACCTCCAATGAAATTTTGATATCAGAAGTATGGGTAACTATGTGCTTGCAACCCCTTTTTAGGAGTCAAATGTAGAGGAGGTCCTTATGTTCCACATAGCGCCTATTGATCTCACTACAGAATCCAATAGTACTGAAGCCTTGGTGGAACTAGTTGAAAGTGAAGATGACCTTGAAGATAATCAGCTTAGTTTACTAGATAATTTCTAAAATTCATTCAGAAATGCATTGAGGATTAGGTTCAGTTGGGTAGGAAGATGAATTTCAGAGATTTTCTCTTGTCAAATTGGTGTAGGGTTCATAATGCCTCTCATTCTAAACTGGATTGTTGCTTATGCCAGACTATAGTGGAGAAAGTGCAACAATGTATCAACCCCACTCCAGTAGTCAAAATTAATATCCAGAATGTCCAAGAAGACCCTAAGGAGAAAAAAGTGATGCTTTCTAAGGAACCTTTAAGCAACAACAGTGCAAGAGATACAAGAAGGAAATCTACAATTGCTGGTTGTTGGACTCTAAGATTTGATGGATCCAAATCAAAGCAAGGAGATGGAGCTGGATTTGAGTTAATTAGTCCAAGAGGTAAGACATTCTTTGCTGCTCATAGACTTCAATTTCATTGTACGAATAATGTGGCAGAATATGATGCTTTGGTCCATGGATTGTTAATGGCACTAAAGAAAAAGGTTAAGATCTTGCAATTTTTTGGGGATTCTGAGTTAGCAGTTAAGAAAGTTAGGAGACAATACTCTTGTCATGATAGAAGGATGACTAATTATAGACAGAGTATGGGACCTTATTGAAGGATTTGATGCCTTCAACATTCAATTGATTCCATGAAGTAAAAACTAGACAGTTGACTCCCTTGCTCAGGCAGCTAGTACATTGCAACCTCTATCTCTATCTGGATTGAAGAAGTTTACAGTCGAATTAACTCCAGTGCCTTTAGTACCTGACAATGTCACCAACTTCCAGGTATTTGAAGATGATAAGCATATTCTAGATTTTATCACAAATATAGATGTTTTTGCTTCTCAAATTATAGATGAAACTGGACCTCAAGAAGTAGAAATGGATTTCGAAGGGGTAATCAATATAAAGACCAATACTATTCCCAGAGGAATGGTGCAACTAGAGAAGATTTTTGATTTGGATAAGGTTAGGGATCAAGAACAAGATGCCAAGAAGGAGTCCATCAGTAGACAATGTGAAAAGTATAATATGGGAACTCGGGAGGATGTCAAGAATGTCTTCATTGGCAAAGTATGCACTCCATAATAAAGGAATAGAATAATTGATGCATTACATAGATATCTAGATGTGATAGCCTGGAGTTATGAAGATTTGAATACCTATGACATATCAATTATAACTCACACTATCCCTCTCAATCTAGGAGTAAAACCTTTCAAACAGATGTAAAGGCCAATCAATGCCTTACTAGAACCTATAATATAGAAGGAAATGCAGAAATTGGTGTCTGCCAGAATCATATTTCCTATCAGACATTCAACTTGGGTTGCAAACTTGGTTCTAGTATGAAAGAAGAATGGTGAAATAAGGTTGTGTGTAGATTTTAGGAACCTCAACAAAGCATCAGAAAAGGATAATTATCCAGTACTTTCACTAGATGAAGTACTTTAGATTGTCAATGGATCTCAAATGATATCTTTCTTAGATGGATACTCTGGATACAATCAAGTTATGATGCAATATGAGGATAGACATAAGACTACTTTCACCACCAAGTGGGGCACTTTTTCCTATAGAAGAATGCCCTTCGGTTTGATTAATGTTGGAGCTAAATTTCAGAGGGCCATGGACATTGCCTTTAAATACATAATTGGTAAGTGCATAATCATTTATATGGATGATCTGATAGTCTCTTCCAAGAAGAGAGGTGATCATATAGCAGATTTGTGTAAAGTGTTTCATAAGTGTAGGAGTTCGGTATATCTCTCAATCCCAAGAAATGTATCTTTGGAGTTACAAAGGGAAAGTTGCTCAGACATGTTACCTCTGAGAAAGGAATTTCCATTGATCCATAATGGATAGAAGCTATACTCAAGATCCCGCCACCTACTAGCAAGAAAGAAATGAAGTCATTCTTTGGCAAGATCAACTTTGTAAGGAAGTTCATCACTGGATTTGTAGAAATTGTCAAGCCATTGAATGCAATGTTGAAGTAGGAGGCAAAAGTTTAATGGAGTGCAGAAGCTAAGGAAGCATTTGTAGAGATAAAGAAGGCTATTGTTGAAGCTCCGATTTTGGTGAGTCTAGACTATGCTAAGCAATTCTATATATATTCGTTCGCTTCTTATCACTCATGTGCTGCTATGTTGACTCAAAAGTTTGACCAAGAAAATGAACATCCCATAGCATTCATGAGTGCACCATTGAAAGATGCTGAACTAAGATACTCAAGTGTTGAAAAGTAGGCCTATGCCTTGGTCAAAGCTATGAAGAAATTTAGACATTATATTCTAAAAAACAAAGTGTTTGCAATTGTTCTTGATCCTAGAGTCAAGATGTTGTTGATGCAAAATGAGCTAGGAGAGCATAGAGCTAAGTGGGTAACTATGTTACAAGAGTATGATATTGAGATCCAGCCCATGAAGCTAGTAAGAGGGCAAGGACTTACAAGGACAATAGCAAAAATAGGCCCTGATCTTGTAGCTCAGCATTACAATCTAGAAGATGTTTCCCCTGGAGAATGGTATGATGATATTGTTCATTATCTCCCGACTCAGAGATGTCCTGACCATCTGAATGCGGTACAAACAAGGGGATTACGTTTGAAAAGTGACAGTTTCATGCTGAAGGGAGTTGTTCTATATAAGAAAAATCATGAAGGTATCTATCTGAGGTGCTTAGGAAGCATGAAGTTGAGAGAGTCATGGCTGAATTTCACGATAGATATGGTACTGGCCATGGATCTACACATTCTAATACAAACCAAATTCTAAGTGCTGGTTATTATTGGCCTACATTGTTCAAGGATACACACAACCATGTCAGAACTTGCCATGTGTTCCAGACCGCAACAACCAGAGAGAAGTATGCAGCTCTCCCACTTCAGCCAGTCTTTGAGGTAAAACCTTTTGCACAGTGGGGGATGGACTTCATCGGTCCCATCAATCCACCGTCTTGTGTTGGTCATGGGTATATTCTCACCATTATTGATTATTTTACACAATGGACTGAAGCTCTTTCATGTAAACAGTGTACTTTTGAAGTGGTAATTGATTTCATTAAATCAAGTATTATCAATCACTTTGGATGTCTTTTATCTTTAGTTTGTGATAATGGTCCTACATTTGCATCATTGAAATTTTCCAATTGGGCCTTTGATCATGGGATTATAATAAATTTTGCATCCAATTACTATCCACAGGGTAATGGGTTGGATGAGTCTTCCAATAAAAACCTCTTAATAGTCATTTGTAAGCTATTAGAGAAGAATCCCAAGGATTGGCACACTTAACTTAGATTTTCTCTATGGGTAGATCATACAAGATAGAATACTTCCATAGGGACCTCCCCTTATCATCTTGTATATGGCCAAGAACCTGCATTTCTAATTCAATTGAGGATCCCCACTTTACAGTTCATTAATGAATATTATGATGAAGAGAACAGGTGTGAAGCCCGCCTACAAGAGTTGTTACACCTTGAAGAAAGAAGAGATGAATCCATAGAGAACTTTGCTAAACATCAGGGTGTAGTCAAAAGGTGGTTTGATAAAAGAGCCAAGGTAAAATCCTTTCGGATTTCTAACTTGGTTCTCTATTGGGATAAAGCCCATGACCGTAAGGAGGAGCATGGTAAATTTGGCAAACTTTGGCTTGGCCCTTACCAGATTTCAGAAATCCTAGGAGATAATGTTTTCTGCTTGAAAACTCTCACTAGAGAGGATATCCCACTACCTATCAATGGGCAGTATTTAAAGCATTATTTCCAGTCTTGATTTGTTTTCAACTCTTTTCCTATATATAGTTAGATTAGGTTTCTTTTCTGTTTCTTTTCCTTTGTTTGCTTTGGTTAGATTAGGTTTCCCTTTCTGCTTTGTTTTTGTTTGTTTTGGTTAGTTTAGGTTTTCTCTTGCTTTGGTGTGTTTTGCTCTACTCTTGCTTTCAGAGTTTTCCTTGTTTTCTTCTAGATGTGTTGCACCTGCATGGAAAATATTTTTTTTCTAGGACTGTTCTGAGTATTTCCTTGATGAACTTTAATCCTGTGTCTTGAATGGATGGTTGAGGTCTTTGTTATTGTCATGCAGTCTAAATGTTTGATTTAAAGCGGATGGGTCATTGGTTTGAATTGAATTTGAAGTATTATGAAATCTTATATCTTTAATACATCTTAAAAATCCCGAGGTTGTTGTAGGATCCTTGTGAGGTATTGTCAGGTGAAAAATCTTATTTCTACTTCAGTGCCACTGTGGTTCTCAACCCTGAGTGTGAACTTCATTGTTCATAGGTTGAAAAAAAAAAATGAAAAGAAAAGAATATCAAAAGAAGAAAAGAGAAAATATTGAAAATCAAATGAATTCAATTCATTAGGGGTATTTGAATATCTCTACCGGGGCTATGGACACTTGACTAGCAGTAGAGCTATGTTCGAGAAAGTCATAGTGATAACCTCATCAGGGCTATAGACGCCTGACTGGCAGTGAGGCTCTATATAGGTTTTTTTTGGATTTAGAATCTTTACGTAGCCTAACTTGATTGAACTTGGTTTCTACATTAGCTCAAGGAAGGAAATGAACTCATGTGCACACACTTGGATTTTCAGTCTATGGAAGGTTCAGTTTTCCTTTGGTTCTGATTCTTTGATCTTGCATTTTGATTTATTTTTCTGATAGTGGGATCAAAACCAAAGATTATGGGTTCATGATTCTTTTTCATCATCAAATGCTCTGGAGCATTTCCCTAATAGAGTCGCCATTTGTTGTGCAATTTTTGCACACACGCCCCGCTAAAAGCAAGGACCCTCTTTTGCTTTCAATCTTGTTATTTTGACTCTTTGATTTTGGGGATTTGAATTGCCTTGGTATGTGGTTAATATGTTTATCTTGCTTGCCTAGGTGTTTTTCCCAAGTTGCATATTGAAAATCTTAAGTTTTGAGGTAAGTTCGGGTTTTTACCCAAGTTCAGGATTTTCCACCCCGTCCGGATTTTCCTGGATTGCACTCGAAGTCTAGCTCGATCTACTTTACACCGTGGTTTGGAGATTTCTAGCCTTCGTAGAATTCCACATGGGTCAGATTTTTCTAGAAATCCATTGTCTCGTCAGGTTTCTGAACTTCTCCAGCTTGTCTTGTTGGCTTCGTTATTGCACCTTGGTTCAATCTCTGTGGCGAGTGTGGTTAAGTTTAGGCAAATTTTACACCATTTGCTCCCATCTTTCATTGTGTATTTCTTTTGTATTTGGGATTTGGTGATTTGGGCATTTGGATTCATTAATTTTCTTGCTCGGGCATTCAGATTATTCTTTGTTGTTGCCATGATCAATTTCCTCTTCATCGAATAGTATGTACCTATTGCCTTGCTTTTGATTGATGAGTGTGAGTGGTACTTTGGCGTTTCTGTTTGTTTTGTACGTTCATGGTTAAAATTTAGGGTTTCATGCCTAGGGCATCCCCATTGCATCTTAATTTTCTTTCGAATGAACCTAGGATTCAAAGAAGATCTGTAGGAGGTTCAGGTTAAGCTGGTTCGGTGCCCAGGGTCCTCAAATTTGTGATCTTCAATCAATTTCAGTGGGATTGTATTAGATTTCTGATATTCGCGTTTTCTCCCATCCTTAGATTTTCCTGTCCGGTTAGATTTTCCTAGTTTCTCCTTCTTCCCCTTGTTTTCCTGAAATTCATGTAGTGTTATCATTTTTGCGGAAATCAGGTTCAGCTAGATTTTTTTGAATTTTTGGGAAGCTTGGTGAAACTTGAAAATCGGTTGAATTGGATGATTTTAGTGTTAAATTCTTATTATTCCATGATCTAAATTGATAGATTACGCTGTTATCTGCATCTTTTCTGCATTTTTGATGATCTATGGTTGATTTTGTGCCTTATTCGTGAAAATCCGCCTGGCCTGGATTCCACAGTTGGCTTGAAATCTCAAATTGTGTTGATTGCAATTTAGCAACGTTTCTGGGTTGATTTCGATTTGTGTTTGAAATTATTTGGATGATGGATACACTACTGATAATGGGTTAATCTTGATCTTCATGTTACAATGAATATTAATGGCGGTTTTTGCTGAGTGCAGGCTGAATTTGGCTGGGTCATCAAGGAGGCTCTCAGGAGATGAAGTTTAATTCATAACAAAATTTCAAGTATTGGTTACTTCCCCTTGGCCGACTTGGAGGTGCGCTCGGGATAAGAATGGAAGGAAACAGTTAATATAGGGCCACATTGAAACTTGTGCATTGGTTTGAATTGCATTGAAGATCCCAGGCCGACCTAGATTAATTTCAAGCATTTAATGTTAATTTTTTTTATTTTGAATTTTCCTTGGGCCGACTTGTTTTATGGCCATTTATTATTGTAAACATTAGTTGAGGATGACTTGTTTGTGGCTATTTTATTATTGTAAAACCTTGGCTGGGCCAAAATGCTTTGGAAGTTCCTATAAATTTGGCATTTCACCTCATTTGTAACATATAGAATAAAGAACATAGAACATAAAAGATAGATAGTTCTTAAAGCTAATTAAGCAGTAGAGCAGAGGTAGAAGTTAGTCAGTTTATGAGCAAGTGTTGTAACAAAACATTGGAATTTTTGCTGAAATTCGGTGATTCAATACAATTGAAGACATTGTGATTTTCTAGTGATCTCTTTTGTGTTGACTAATCTTGCATGGTTCTTATGATTCTATCTTTCAAATTGCTCAAGATTATTAGATATGTGTTAGATTTAGATTTAGATTTGATTCAATGGTGTTTATGATTTGATGCTTGAAGTGTTGCAACAATCCTTGGTCCATATTTTTTGCAGCTAGTTGATTGTTAGTTGCTTTGCAAAGTTAGCCTGGACCTTTATATTCATTGTGCTTAGTTCAATTGTGGATATTTATTCATTTCAATTGCAATTGGGTTGTCTTGGATGAATGTTCATGATCTGAAAATCTTAATACCTTAGAAGACTGCACTATTTCTATGAGATTGTAGGTTCATCTTGGTCAAGCAGGAATTAATTTATGAGGGATTGGCCCATTTCAAGTATTTCATCATTTACATTGTAAATCTTAGGAGTAGTTTAAATTTAGGAATCTCTCTGAAACCTTTTTCTTTTGTTATTTCTTTATCATTTGAGTTAGATTTAGGATTGAAGTATCATTACATTGCTAGATCTGATAAGTTAAAGATTCAATATTTGCTTGTAGTAAGGTCCCTTTGTGATTACCAACATTTTCACATTTATCACTGAGTTGTTTATGCATTGTCAAGACATGACATTAGAGACATTGGGGTTATCTCTTGAAGCTTGCTGATAGAGATTTACCTTTCAAGAGAGATAGGATTTCATATTATGTATGAGTTGTTGTTGTGCAGAAAACATCATCAACAAAGCTTAGTATAGATTTTAATCTTCAAATTGCAATGTTACAAAACCAATCGTAGATGAGATATTCATGAGGAATAGGTATAAAATATATTCCTTAAAGCTATCCTACACCCTCATGGAATAGCGATTACTTCAAAGCTCTTTAAGAGCAAATCCTTTTTTGTTTTCTAATGACAATTTTAAAACATTAAAAGGTAGCTAAAGGAGATTTATGATCAGTTATGAGTTGTTCCAAGAATCTAGGGCAAGTTGGTGAGGTGTGCATCAATTGGAGAAGATATAGGGGGGCTTAGTTTTAAAACATTAAAAGGTAGCTAAAGGAGATTTATGATCAGTTATGAGTGGTTCCAAGCATCTAGGGAAATTTGGCGAGGTGTCATCAATTGGAGAATATATAGGAGGGATTTTATGACTCAGTATGAACCTTTTTGAGAACATATAGGAGTGTTTTAGGTGCTTTGATGATAGAAGAGGTCAAGGAAGGAATTTTTCAGCACTCCAACACATTTTTGAAGCTCTTTAAGGGGCTCCAATGTAGGGGTTATTGTTTTGGACAAACAATGGAGATTGATTCAACAAAATAAAGTGAAGACTTCCTCAACACATGTTCCTATTCTTTTGTAAGTTGTTGAACAGCATAAAGGCAAGGCCTTAGGTAGATTTTTCACTAGTTCCTTTTCTCTCTTGACATGTATTGTAACTAGTTTTTTAAGTTCTTTCAAGTTGAGACATCAGATTTATCTCACTTTCATACTTGTACAACTGTGTAAGCACCTCTTTTATCAATAAAATTTAGCATTTTTCCTTCTCAGTGGTTGTTTCATTGTGTGTGTATGAATGATTGATACTTATTTATGTGATTTTATGTATAAATCCTCAAGTTTGTTGTCTCATTTCAACACCTTTAAGCATAAAGAATGTCTTATACAGGTCATCTTATGGCATTGATTTTTACACTCTTTATTTGTGGAAGATATATCTAGTCTTCCTTCTAAAGTTATAAACATATCAACTTTATTATGAAATACTCATGTATAAGCATGTTAAATAATTAAGTTGTATGAATTTTAGCTTGGTATGGGAAATTATGTGTTAAAACAACATAATAGGTTTGAAAACCTTTTTGGTGCATCACCTTAGGAAAAGGTAGGTTCATTTTCATTTTTCCTTCTTTCTTTTCCTTAAGAACGCAGTAGCATAGGTCTAATTAGGTGAATTTCCAAGGGAGCTAGCCCTCTCTAGAGGTTCCTTTTTTTTGTAGGTGACCCACAAACCTAGAAAGGATCCCATGTTTCACTAATAAGCTAAGTTCTACAACTTAGAAAGGGCACAATATTGAGCGATAACAATTTTTGGCCTGCTCGGTGGGACTATTGAACTATCATAGTTCAAAACTTGTCCATACATTGCTGACATTTGATGTGGATGTTAGTGTAGACACTGAAAAATGTCCTAAGTCCGCGAGCATCATTTTTCTTGGTCGTTGTCCTTCGATAATTGAATAATTTTAATTATTCAATTAAGTTTGATCGCATTCCTCTATTAATTAAATAATTTTTAATTATTTAATTAATTCACCTTCTCATCTTTATTCTATCCTAATCAATTAAAATTATTTAATTTCCTCGCTAATATATCCCTTTCTTCAATAATTAAATAAATCATTTTTTATTTAATTATGTATCTTTCATCTATAGTCAGATAATAATAATAATCATTATTTGATCTTTTATTCTTCTATAATTAAATAATTGTCAAAATTATTTGTGTTTCATTCCTCTCTTTTGGATAAATAATTCAAATTAATTATCCATGTCTAATTTCCACCTCCCTATTTAATTAAATTGATTAATTTTTTTTTTTTGAAAAAGAGGGGTAAAAAATTTATTCAATCAAAACAAAATTACAAGGAAAAAGCAAGTAGCCCACCAAGGCAAGACCACCACAAGAAGCACCAAAAACCACCTTACAAATTCATGTCTTACACTAATATCCCAACCATCCACATTCTCAGACACCCACTTCGCCAAACAATCAGCCACTCTGTTCCATTCTCTAGGGATATGACAAAAGGAGACAAAATCCAAGGAACTGCATAGACTCAAAATCTGTCTGACCACAGAGGCTAATTGCCAACTAACATCACCCAACCTCTGGTTGTTTAGCATATCCACCACAATCTGAGAATCAGACTCACAAATGATCCTCCTCCAGCCTAAAGAGCATCCACGCTCAATAGCAATCAAGATAGCAAGTGCCTCCATTAGGTTATTAGAGTGCTGACCTTTGTAAATAGAAAAGAAAAACACTGCACCACCATCATTACCTCTACCAATACCCCCAACACTAGCATGACCAGGATTCCCATGAGAAGAACCATCAGTATTAATCTTAAGGACCCCCACCGGGGGAGGCAACCAACACCCATCACGACAAACACGTTTCCTGACATGACAGGGTCTTCTTCCCGCAATGCTTCCCCTTCTACTATCCTCTAGGTTCAAATTCCGCAAGATAGCAAGATCACCAAGATCAATATTTTCAGACATATCACACTTAGCAGAAATAGTCTCCTGGAGCCTGCTAATTATCTTCTTCCATAGCTGAAAACTCCCCAAATTGGAGCTACAAAAGACTCTACGGTTCCTCTCCAACCAAAGGTTCCAGAGAATAAAAACAGGTCCAACAGACCAGGCCACCTGCAAGAAAGGAGTCTTCGCTAGAGGCCTGCCCAAACTCTCCCAGAATTCAATTAGGGAAGAAGCATGTATACAACCATGATGCCAAGCCTCCCACCATCTATGCCATATCTCTCTAGAAAAAGGGCAAAGAAAGAACAAGTGGGAGGTACATTCCTCACTGTGCGATCAAAGGAAGCAAATAGGACCCTGGAAACCTCATTTGCAGAGATTTTCCCAAGTGAGGCATTTCTTCTGAGCAACCAACCATAAGAAGAAATTGCATTTGGGCCAAGAAAAGTTGTCCCAAACCTTCTTCCACCAATGCACCTCCACGGGACCATATAAGTTCTTGTCCAGCATAGCATAGCCTTGGGCCACAGTAAATTTACCATTTGAACTAGGACTCCAAGCCAACGCATCCCTCTCATTAAGGGAGCTGTAGAGCCTACCCTCCAAAATTCTAGTAAGGGCAGCACGATCCTCATCAGAACCCCCCAAGGGCCACTCCTGCGGGTCCTTCCAACAAGCCACCACTGCCTGACCAATACGCTTGACAGATTTAAAATGCTCCACCTTTATCCAACCAGCCTAAAAAAAAATATGGCAAAGAGGCTGAAGCTGGGGGAAGCTATAAAGAATAGGAGGGTGGCCATCCCAAGAGTCCTACAAAAAAAAGCTTCAGAGCCTCTACCACAGATCTAGAAGAGACCCTCCTTAATCAACTGAGCTCCCTTCTTAAGGGTATCCCAAATACAAGAACCTTTACCCAATAAATCAAGCCGCGACACATCAAGGCTATCAACACCAGGAAGATACTTGTGGGAAAGAATCTTGGCCCAATCCTGATCTTGATGGTTGCACCACCTCCAGTAAAGCTTGGCAGCCAAGGCCGTGATAGCAAGAGCCATAGACATAAGACCAAGGCCCCTGGCATGCTTCAGCCTACAAACAGACTCTCACTTGACTAAACTCCACTTAGAGGAAAGAAGGCTACCAGACCAAATAAATTTTTGAGACAGAGCATCAAATTCCCTCACAAAGGTGGAAGGGGGAACTTGCACACAACACCTATAAATGGGGAGGGCCTGCACCATAGTTTTTAGAAGAACCACTCTCCTAGCAGAAGATAACTGTCTGTAAGTCCAATTACTAACCTTACTCCAAAATTTATCCAAAATCCCCTGCCAGTAATCTCTACGCTGAGATCCCAAAGCCAAAGGGATCCCCAGGTACATCAAGGGAAGCGAACCAATATGAAATCGAAGGATCCTAGCAATCCTACTCTGAATAAGCCGAAGGGTATTAAAGAAATAAATGGAGGACTTTTCATCATTGATACACAGACCTGAAGCCTTCAAATAGATGTCTAAGACTCTCCGGAAGTTCACTGCCTCACTAATTCTAGCCATGCCCATCAACCCAGTATCATCCACAAACTGAAGATGAGAGTAGGAAGGAAGATAATTATTCCAGCTCCAACCTTGGATAAAACCCTGCCTCACCTGAGGCTTAATAAATCTTCCAAGGCCCTCCGCCATGAGAATGAATAAATAAGGAGATAAAGGGTCCCCTTGCCGGAGACCCCGAGAAGCACTAAACAAGTCAGAAGGTTCCCCATTAATGAGAATAGAGAAGGAGGACGAGGTCACACAACTAAGAACCCAATTAACCCACTCCTCATTGAAGCCAAAAGTCAAGAGATTTTTTTGCAAGAACTCCCAGCTCACTCAATCATAAGCTTTAGCCATGTCAAGTTTAATGAACATAGCCCTCTCCTTAGAATGAGCCATAGAATGAATAGCTTCCATTGCTATCACAACACCATCCAAAATTTGTCTTCCTTCAACAAAACCCCCCTACTTAGTGGAGATCAGAGTACTAAGGAGTGGTTTGAGTCTCTCCACAATCAATTTAGTGATCTTGTACACAACATTACATAACGCAATAGGCCTAAAATGAGCCAACTGATTAGCCCCCTCCCTCTTAGGTATGAGAGCCAAGAAAGTAGAATTCATGGACTTGAGCATCTGTTTGTTCCTATGTGATTCCTGAACCACCTCAAGGAGATCAAACTTTATTATTTCCCAAAACTCCTGAAAGAACTCAATCGGAAACCCATCTGGTCCAGGAGCCTTACCTTTTTTCATATTAAACACCACTTTCTCCAGCTCAGGTAACACAATAGGACATAAGCGAGCTCCATTCATCTCAGCAGAGACCAGGTGGGGAATACAATCCAAGATGGCCCTCTCCTCAGCCCCAGCAGCAAGATCCTCCCTAGAAAAAAGGTTTGAAAAATAATTGACCGCTTCCTTGGAAATATCAGCATTGGAGGAGAGATGAGCCCCTTCAGGTGAAACAAGAGAGGAGATAGAACAACCCTGCCTCTGAGCCTTAACCGAGTTATGAAAGAAAGCAGTGTTCCTATCCCCCTCCTGAAGCCAATCAACATGAGATTTCTGCTTCTAGAAGATCTCCTCTCGAAGCTCCCACTCTTCTAATCTCTTGAGAGCCAAGGACTTAGCTTTACCTATATCTGAGGTCAACCCTTGGTCCCGAATTTGATGAGTGATGATATCTAACTTGGCCTGAGCTGCCAACTTCTGAGCATGAAGGTTCCCAAAACATTGTTTATTCCATCTCTTAAGTCTGTACTTCACATGTTGAAGCCTCTTACTAAAAGTAAACATGTTTGTCCCATGGGCAGGCATCCCCTCATACCACCAATCCACCATAAGATCATGCAGAGACTGATCTCTTAACCACATTAACTAAAATTTGAAGGAAGGATTTTTGGTGACTCCATAAGTAGTGATAGAGAGCTTGATAGGCCAGTGATCAGAGCCCCTCCAATCAAGAATTTCTGAACTGGTGATCAACCTACTGTTCATCCAATAGCACGAAACCAGAAATCTATCAAGCCTTTCAGAGATGGCCTCAACACCACATCTCCTATTATTCCATGTAAAGACACCATTGGTTGGCTTCACATCAATGAGATTCAAGGAGCTAATCATATCCCTGAGCAGACTTGCAGAAGGGTCGAGCCTAGCTAACCCACCTTGTTTTTCATCCAAGCTAGTAACAACATTAAAATCACCAGCCATAATCCATGGGAGAAACGGGTCTAAGGCTCGAATGAATTTGATGTGAGCCCAGAGATTTGACTTACCAGAGAAATCAGTAGGAGCATAAATATTAGAAAAAAGACACCTCTCTCCAGTCTCCAAACTAGAGGCAACCAGAGAAATGGAAGACCGACTAGAACTCCACCATATGGGGAAAACTTTCCTCGGGTTCCAGAAGCAAGCCACCCCCCCTGAACTGTTCAAAGCAGCCACCCCCTGCCAATTACCCTGGGGCCAGATATGCAGAGCACAATTATCCAAACCGTCCACTGTAAGCTTAGTTTCTTGAATAAAGACCACATCAGGAGACTGAGATTTAATTAGTCTGCAAACAGCCTTTTGTCTAGGGATGCTGTTCAACCCCCTTACATTCCATGATAAAACAATCATTTATGGGGGTGGGAGAAATGGGAATCAATGGGTTTCACAAACCTAGACTCAACCAAAGTATCACCCATAATCTTGACCTTCTCTTGATCAGTCTTCCTTCCACTCCTTGATGGTTGATCAAGCGGCCCCTTTTTAAAGGATTTCTACTGTAAACCTAAACCAGGAGAAGCTTTGTTACCCTTCACAAAATCTAAGGCCCCCTTCAGAGTAGGAGGATCAGGAGCCACCACCACAAAATCCTTCATAGCCTGTGACCCCTGAAGGTCCCTGATATCCTGAACCTGGGAAGGAAAATCCTTAGCCAACTGAACAACCTGATGGTCCTCCGGAGATAAAAACTGCTCCTCTTTGTTTGCATCCTCCTCCTGAACCTCATGCAGACCCTTAGCCCCAGAAGAGAGCTCAACTGGAATACCTTCCTCTTGTACCAAATCCTCAAGAACATCAAACCTGTTAAAAGTGCCATCATTTTGTCTATCTAACCAGGTTCTCTTTTTTCCTTTACCTTTGTTACGGGGCTTAACCTGAATAAACCCCTCATTATCCACAGGTTCATTGGACAAAGGAGCCTTCCCCTTGTCCCCCCTAGGAGGTCCAGAGGATGCCAAGGGGGAGGATTTATTTCTAGGGCATTTGTGGTGTAAATGACCATATTCATGACAAATTCTGCATCTAAAGGGTAGAGTCTCGTAATCTAGTTGTTGGATCCAAGAAGAAGATCCCAAACGAATTTCCATAGAATTTGGTAATGGGTTATTTAAATCAACTTCTACACAAATACGAGCAAAGGAAATTACCTTACGGTCTTGAGTTTGTGTAGCCGATCCCACCAGTTTTCCAAGAAGCAGTGAAATTGAGTGAAGAATATCTTCCCTCCAGAATTCCAAAGGAAGCCTCGACAATCGAACCCACACAGGAACTCGTGAGGAGATCTCTTCGGCAGAGTTGAAGCCCGTGTGCCAAGGCTTAATGAAGAGCCCCACCTGGTTAAAGAAATAGGGGCCCCCTTCAAAAGCCCTATTCCTATCCGACATGCTTGAAAAGATAACTAGAAAATAATTATTAGCAACCAAAATAATCTCCATATCACCTTTTGGGTTCCAAACTCGATGTGCCCAGGAATCCAACACAGGTAAAGAAAGATGAAGGCCCAAAAATTTGCAAATAAGGACATGATTACACCAATATTCAACATCCTCTACAACTTGTTCAGGTTGAATAACCAAAACTTGTCGATCCTCGGATCTCTCCAAACATCCATTTTTTTTAAAACTTGAAATACCCCTTTAGAAGAGGAGACCCCATCTCTAGACTGGGGTTTACCCATCAGATCCTTACCACTGGCATGCAATGAAGAAGATGGCTCTACCATCTCCAAGTCCCCAGAGGAAACCTCAGATATAACAAAACCTTGATTCTCCATAGGCTGCAAAGCACCACCCCACCAAAAAGGAGAGAGATGGGGACTGAGACCCACAGACTCAGATCGTTGAACACACTCGCCAAGGAAAAGCCGTTAATAGCAAAAAACACAGAAGGAAATTCTGCCCACATGCAAGACAAAGGCCGAGATCCCAACCCGACCTGCGCACCCCTAAATAAAAGCAAACACTCCACCCCCTGAGAGCTCACCACTAGCTTGGCTACCACACACAGACATATCACAGAATAGAAGAGATAGATCACGCGGGCCCTATCTCTCACCCAGACGCCACACAGATCCATCCATTTGAATTAATTAATTAATTTTTAATCATATGTTTTGTTTGTTGGTTAATTAAATTGATTAATTTAATTAAATGCTCCTTTTGTCATTTTCTCTAAATAAATAATTTGGATAAATTATTTATTTGCCACTTGTCATTTTCCTCCATTTTGAATAAATAATTTAAAATAACTTATTTATGCACCTCCACTTGGTCAAAGATACCCTATCATTATTTCATGTCATAGCCTTGATGTCTCTATCATAACCTACATGTCTGTCATAGCCTGCATGTCCTTGCATGTTTGTCTGTCATGATTCCTCCAAGAATAGCATATTCTTGGTGCATCAATTCTAGACAATTGATCTTGGAATCCTTCTAGAGGATTAATCTTAGCCATCCATTCGTAGGGTTGTCCATAAAAGCAACCTTGCTTCTCCATTTTCAGCTTAACAACTATTCTTCTCCAACTTTCTACTTACAATTTGCAGGTATTTGTACAAGTTAGACTAAAAATTTGAGGGCATATTTGCAAAATGAGAAATAGGAGAGCAAGAGAAGTGATTCAAGTTCAAGCATGGGGAGTATTTTGATTTGATTTTTTATTTTCCTTATGCTTTCATTGTTTTCTCTTGTTTGGATAAGGTTAATAGTTTAGAAGTGTTGGCTATCACTTTATATATGTTATTTGATTTTTTTAACCCCATCTCATAGTTAGCAATATCTTCCTTTGGAGGAAAAAATTTCACAGATCTGGCAACTCTAGATTCAAATCTATTGGTTGAAGCAGACTAAGTGCTAGCATGTTCAAGAAAACAAACTTGATTTTCTTTCATTTCAAAGAATTTCTAAGCAGTTCTCTAGCTTTTTGAATGTTTTAGTATGTCAAATTTTCATGGAAAAAATTTCTTTTCACCTCCATTCCATGAAAATATAGCTTATACTACTTCCTATTAGCCATACCAAGCATAATATGTTGATGCTTTTGTCTCAAATAACCCACCAACAACAGATTTAGAGCATAACCATCATGCTTGCCACCCACCCACCCCTACTCAACCTTCTTGGCATCCTTTCGATCAATTTGAACAAGTCATGGGGTAAGAGAAAGAAGATGAGTCCACGAAATGTGGAAGTTTTTTCCTTAGGAAAAAAATGAAATCGGCTTGCAAAAAAGGGATCCTGCTTTTTAATATATGGGATCCCATTTTAAAAAAATGAGATCTCGCTTTTTAATAAACAATATCTCACTTTTTAATAAATTGGATTCTATTTTTAAAAATGGGATCCTGTTTAGCTTTGAGATCCCGAGACTAAATTCTAAATAGGATCCCATTTTAAAAAAATTGGTATCCCATTTATTAATGGGTCTTGAACCGACATTTGGGAAATAGGATCCCAATCTTTACCAAATGGGATCCCGTTTTTAAGTGGTATTTATTTTAAAAACAAATTAAACTCAACCATTTTGAAGGCACATGGGATCCCAATTTTGCATAGTAGACAACAACCTCCAAGTAATCCTCCACCCTCAATTTTTTTGCTTTTTTTGTGTTTTTTTTGAAAATTTTAACACAATAATAGATTTTAGTGAGTTTTTTTTCAATTTATTTAGTGTTTTATCTATTTTTATTTAACTGTAATGAAAGAAATGTTGATTTGTAGAAGAAGAAAAAATGAAATGAATCCCTCAAGATATTGAATAGAAATGAAAAAATCAACCTTAAATCGTATCCTAAGAAAAAAAATTAGCTTTTGAAACCTAAATTGTTCAATCAAACAAAAAAAAATTGCATTTGAAAATCCCAAATTGAAAGGAAACAAAAAAAAATTGCATTTGAAAACCCCTAAATTGATAGGAAACAAAAAAAATTGCATTTGAAAACCCTAAATTGAAATGAAATAAAAAATTGCATTTCAAAACCCCCATTGTTTTTTGAAACCCTAAATTGAAATCAAACAAAAAAATATTTGAAAACCCCAAATTGAAATGAAACAAAAAAATTGCATTGAAAACCCTAATTGCTTCTTAAAACCCTAAATTGAATTCAAACAAAAAAATTTACATTGGAAAACCCTAAATTGAAATCAAACAAAAAAAATTGCATTTGAAAATGTTGATTACAAGCTCAAGAATATTTGATAATGGAATTTACATTCATTTGCATTGCTTAAATGTTTTAAATTTTATTTTCATTGTATGGAGACAAGTATGTAGGCATGCCTATGGAAGAAATTATTCAATAGATTTAGGTTGATACATAATAAATTAGGGTCCTTGATATTGACAATGAAATAGGATTTGATAAATATTATACATTTAAATGTGTATTCATTAAGTTAGAGAGATGTGTCAAGAGACACAATCAATTAAACATTATGAACATAGATATAATTAGATTAGAAAACAATATGTTAAAATTTACTTGTGGGACTAATGGATCATTAGAATTGATATAAATTATGTGTTTATGGATTATGCTCAATTATGTGTTTCTATTATGGATTATGCTTAACTATGTTAGTAATATGGGTCTTATGCATCTATTATAATTCATACTATCTTACAACATGATACTATGCCATAATATGTTACAATTTAAACCATGATTGCTAAAAATTGAGTAGATAGTTGAATTTCCTCACTAGAAGAGTAGAGACCTCAACATAATTTTATGATCACTTATATACTTATATGGTAGTGATATATATTCTATTTTTATAGATGTTCAATGAGTAAACATACGTGTGAATCCTAGGATCAAACCCATATTTGCAAGGTATCTAGCTAGAGCATTATAGAAATTGGTTAATAATTATATGGGAAAATACCTCCATCATAGAATTAATCTAACGAAATAGTCAGTCTATTCATAAAATCAAAAATATTCATAAACTAATGTTCTTGCATATGTGATGAATCAAAAATATTTACCCCCTTACTTGTAATCCTATCACCCTAAACCATAAACCGATGTCTTAAGGGGTCCTAATATGACCTTAAGGGGTCCTAAACTCTAAACTCAAAACCCTAAACCCTAAAGCATTCATTTTTTTCTAGGACCTTAAAATGAAATTTGGTT
The DNA here is from genome assembly GCA_007258455.2 of Sequoia sempervirens. NCBI lineage: Eukaryota > Viridiplantae > Streptophyta > Pinopsida > Cupressales > Cupressaceae > Sequoia > Sequoia sempervirens. The sequence goes on along the minus strand of VDFB02063336.1, from coordinate 337,290 downwards.
TCCTTGGGAAACTCCACCAAATTTTATTCCATGATGCCATGTCATTTTGTCCTAGGACCTTACTACATAGATCCCCTTAACCCATCCTATTAACCTAAACCCTAAACCGATGTCTTAAGGGGTCCTAATATGACATTTCTTAAGGGGATCAAAGAAGTTGTCAAAATTTGGTGAAGTTTCCCAAGGCAACCAAATTTAACAATAATAAGATCGTGCAAGATTATAATATGAATGAGATTTCATGAGAGGTTGGTCAGTCGAAACAAGAGCTATCTCAATCAACTATCCCACAAGAAAATGTTGTTTACTAACTTGCAAGTCCATTATTACAAGGGCCACCCAAACTTCACCCTAAACCCTAAACCCTAAACCCTAAACCCTAAACTCTAAACTGTAAACCCTAAAACATTCATTTTGTCTTAGGACCTTAAAATGAAATTTGGTTTCCTTGGGAAATTTAACCAAATTTTATTCCCTTAAGCTATGCCATTTTGTCCTAGGACCTTAATTAAATTTGGTTGCCTTGGGAAACTTCACCAAATTTTATTCACTTAAGCGATGTCATTTTGTCCTAGGACCTTACTACATAGATCCCCTTAATCCATCCTATTACCCTAAACCCTAGACCCTAAACTCTAAACCGTAAACCCTAAAGCATTCATTTTGTCCTAGGACCTTAATGAAATTTGGTTGCCTTGGGAAACTTCACCAAATTTTATTCCCTTAAGCCTTGTCATTTTTTCATAGGACCTTACTACATAGATCCCCTTAAGCCATCCTATTACCCTAAACCCTAATCTCTAAACTGTAAACCCTAAATTATTCATTTTGTCCTAGGACCTTAATGAAATTTGGTTGCCTTGGGAAACTTCACCAAATTAATACATAGATCCCCTTAAGCCATCCTATATTAATAGTTAATTATTTTTTCATTCAAGTAACATGCCTTAGACATAAATGAGGCTTACACATTTTATCATTTGTATTCAATTATATCTTAGAGATTGTGGATCAATTCAATAATATCTGCAATGCACCTCCACGCCCTCCATCTCCACCACCTTCACCTCCACCTCCACCTCCACCCACTCCACCTCATAACCCCCCACCTCCACCATATGAAGCTGATGGTGCTCGCTTGCAAGCACAAATCAATGTTGATGTTAGAACTATTCAGTATCAAATCAACATTATTCAAAATGAAGAATGTATCACACCACCTTTGAGGCTTTTTTCATCTAGGATGCAAAATGTTGTTGATGCTAACAGGGCTATGGATGAAGTCTTAGATTAGCATCAATGATGGCTAGAGGAGAGGAGAAAGTCTGATTCTGAAAAGGAAAACACAAAGAAATTAAGAGATGTAGTAGAGAGCCTCAACACTTTATAAATTAAGACAATGATCTTATAGTTATGAATTTATGAATTTGGTTCGATGGATATTTTGTGTGATGAATTTGTGAATTTGGTTGAATGGATATTTTTAGTGATAAATTTATGAATTTGGTTGGATGAATATTTTTAGTGATGAATTTATGAATTTGGTTCAATGGATATTTTTAGTGATGAATTTAAGAATTTGGTTGGATGGATATTTTTTAGTGTTGAATTTATGAGTATAATAACTTATAATGATGAATTTATAATAGTATATTTTATGACTATCTACTATCATGATTTCTCCTATTGGAAAAATGTAATTTATATATGCATTAGAAATAAATGAGCTTTTTGTGAATGTTTCAAGTATATTTTTTAGTATGTACATGTATTACAATTACATAGTTCTAGATCTTAAATTTTGAAATTTGTATGTACAAATAGTTTAGTTGAATGATGTATGCATGCATTATGCATTGCATTTTTTTATTTTAAATGTATTTACATCTTAAATTTTGAAATTTGTATGCACATGCTCAAGTTCAATCAATTGATGTATGTGTATGTATATGTATGCATATCCTATTTAAACAAATTTGCATGTATATTTAAAATTTACTATTTCTTGTAATTTTGTAAGTTTGTATGTTAATTTTGTATAAATGCAGGTGAACACTTATATAGATATCATGGATCAATTTGACATTGATGATATCATCAACCACCACCTCAAAAACCTCCACCCCCCCCCCTCCACCTGCCCCTCCACCTCCCCTTCCACCCCTTACATCTCATATGCCACCTCCACCACCTACTGGATCAAATGAGGCTTGCTTGTGAGAACGCATCAATGAACATGTTACATCCATTCAAAACCAAATCAATGCTATGCAAAATGAAGCATTGATTGCACCACATGTGACACATTTTGCATCTACGATGCAAAACATTGTCAATTCCATTAGGACTATCAATTCTGACTTAGATAGGCATCGACGAGATAGAGAGGAGATGAGACAATTTTATGCAAATGGTATCTCATATAAACAAATTTTAGACCTAAAAATAACAAAATCCCATCTAGCCCCTTATTTTATTGACCCTAATACTTAGTAGCCCATTCCTGCCACTAAATCTAGAATATACATGAGGTGGTGTATACATCCACAGATGACTGCACATTTTTGGGATCAATGGTATATGTTATTTTAAAATCCACCACATGCTAATTTGGAGGTCCCATTATATTTTTTGAGGAAACTATATGTAGAGGTTTTTTAGGGAAAAAGACCAATTATTTTGATTTTAAATAATTTTAGGGTGTTGGTGGCAACATGCCACAACAAAGGTTAGGGGAAAGGGTCGATCCCCAATGCCTCGTGCATGTTCAATCCCTTGTTTATCCTATTGGTCTTGCCATTCCCACACATGTACATCAATGTGCGGTGATATCCACATTAGGATCCCTAAGTATGCTTGTAGGAGACCTTGATCAACATGCTTCTTCGATAGTGGCTAGGGATCCTATAGACCACAATGATGGAGGAGCATTATATGGAGTTGGTCCTAGTACCACTCCACAAGTATCAACACCACATGTATGTGCTAGTTTCCATCAACTATGCTATGGACCTAATCAGGCCACACCTAGTTCAGGTAGACATGCAGATTTTGGTGGATCATTTGGTCACCTCAGTTCATTCATAGAATTTCTTACTGTAGAGCATCACCCTGAGGACAATGCGACATAGGTATAAATATGCATCTACATGCTGAATTCATAAAAGTTTTAATGAACATATATATCAAAAAAAAATTACAATACATTTTAACAATCAAACTGTTTGGTGTAGATGACACTAACGATAGGGAAATCATCTACACCTTGAGTATATACGTCGAAACAAGTTGAAGGCGGCAACCCTCATGGGCTATTTTGATTTCAATTTTTTTAATTATATATGAAATAATTTTTTAACTTAATTTTTTAATTCATAATTCAATCATGAACATGTGTTTTAAATATTTATGTTGGTTTAGAGGACTCAATCAACTTCCACGTTGATTCCACTCGAGAGGTTGTCAAGCACTCATCCATTTTTGAGCATCTCATATTAGGGGCAGGTACATTTATATTGTAAATTATTTAACTTACATTATTATAACTTTACAATTATGAAAATTTAGAATTCACTATATATCAAATGTGCATGTACACTTGCAATTATTATAAGCGAAATAAATGTATATATGTATGTCTAGGTTGATCCAACCATGAGAATGGGGATCAGACAAACATTGGATGTTGTGGCTACTCATGAGGCATCTAAATTTTAGGTTGTTTAAAAAAGTTTCTACATAGAATGTGCAAACTTGAATATATATTTTAACCTAATTCAAGTATATGTGTTTTAAATTTTACATTGTAGGACTTTGTTTTTTATTAGATAAGCAGGGGAAGGGCCTTGATCTTGTGGTACAACCATAACTTAAAGGAAAATAGGGTGGGTAAAATAACACCACTAGCTAGCAATAAGAAACAACATATCCAGGGAGGCACATAGGCCAAAAAATAGAACTGTAACCATGGAACTACTATACCTAATAAAAAACAAGAGATTACTACAATGGTTCTTTAAATCACGAAGACCATTTATCAGGTCCACCATATACCAACAAGTCCAAAACCATAGCAAATCTATTTGGAAATAGTAGTATGGAATATAAAAAATCAACCAACAAAAGAAGCAGAGTAGCCATATCAAAAAACAACACATGAACAATTCCAATCATTGGCATTAGCTAACAAATCCCCTTGATCACCAAAATGAGAGACCAACTTCCTCCAATCTAGGCCAGATTCAATGGTAACAAAAACCATTCCAAGAGTGGGAAAGACAATCCCAATCCCATCCACCAGAAGATAAGATTTCTTTAAAAGTTTGAGACCATGCACACTCTTCAAAAAAACCAACCAACAACAAGCCTTATGCTAAAAAAAACTAAAATTTGAAAGTCTTCCCATGAAGGAGATTATTGCAACAATGGATTCCACAACACCCTTGAGAATAGTCTGCACTCTTGTCACAAGAGGAACCAATAGTCCTTCAAAGAGGGCCTCAAAGGCCATCTTGAACCACAAGTACAAAAAATCCACCATAGCATCAAACACAACCACAACACCCTTGAGGGAAATCAATAGTTTCATCACAAAAAGGACCAATAGTCCTTCAAAGTAGGTCTCAAAGGAAATTTTATACCATAAGTTCTAGAAGTGTAAGAATGGGGAAAACAATCTAAAATGCATCTACACTTCTAAATAAGACATTGTATCTAAGATTCAATAAATTTAAACTATTTTAAACACAAGAACCTTCAGAAATCTATCCTATTGCTCTCTAACTCTAAAGATTTATCTAATCTACTTTTCTCTCAGATTTTAAATAAGCTAATAGATTGTTGAAATGACACTTAAAGAATGAGAATTAAGCTATTATGATTCCTAAATGCAACTAAGATGATTCTACACTAAAACTTATGAGAAAGAAACTACTGTAAACAACCATGATTGATGAACTAAAATGCTTGATTGCTTGATGAATGCTTGATGGATTGATCCTAAAACTGGATTGCTTGAATGCTTGATCGCCTGGAATACCTGCAGAGTAAGATTGCACAAATTAGGATCCTTTTCCTATAGCCAGAAACCTATATTTATAGATTTCATGGCACACATTTGTGAAGGGATAACACAATAGAGGTTGAGATTCAATCTAGAGAATTGAATGGTATGAGATGAGAAGGAGGAGTTGATCATGGAGGATTGTTCCTCCCCATGAAAACACCAGGCAAGATGAGAGGAAAGATTTGAGGTAGAAGATTGAGAGGATTTCCTGCAGGTTTGTCCCCGAGGCTCTTCCCGTGAATGACAGTTGAATTAATTAGATTTAAAAAATCTAATTTTATTGGTGAGTGAATAGAGGGATATGATTTTTGCATTTATTTAAATATTTTTGGTTTATTTAAATTTAGCAAAAGAGGAATTAATAATTTAATAAAACAAACTATAGCTTTGTTTATTAAATTAAAATAAAAGGAATATGATAATTAAATTAAAGATCTTAGACATATCTTTATTTAATTAAGAAGAAATGTGATGAGGTAATTAAATAACACAAATTATTGAAGCCGTATTTAATTTAAGATAGAATTAATGGATAAAGTATAGAAGAAATAATACGATAATAATTAAATAAAACAAAGTATTTAATTTTGTTTATTTAATTAAGAGAGAAATAATATGATAAAATAGAAGAATTAATAATGAACTTAATATAAATAAATATTTCTATTTATTTACTAAGTAGATGAATTTAAGACAAATAAGTCGATTTAATTAATTAGATTCTCCAGACCATTTTTAGGTGTCTACATTTTGCCCCTCTTTGAAGTGATGTGTTTACGCGTTGCTTCAAAGAATGATTTTGCTTCAACTGCCAGTATTTGACAAAAAGTTTAAAATATGCCCCTGATTTGCCCCAGATGTTGAATTTTGAAATGATAGCGATATATGCCCCCATGGGAGATAAATTGATGAATTTTGAATTTTTTTTATGATTTTTCAATTTTTTTTGAATTTTTATGATGATTTAATGATTTTAGAATGATTGAATGAAGAAACGATGAAGAAACAATTTATCTCTCGATAAAACCGTCCAAAAATGCCCCATTGATAGATAAAAATTAATTTCGCAGGAAGGAATTAAATAAACCCCCCAAAAAAAAATCCCACAAAAAGAACCTATAAAAGTTAAAAAGGTCATTTTCAAAAGTCATTTGTGCATTTGACTTTGAGAAACTTGTGATAGAGACCTTTAGAGTGCTAGGAGCAGTAGGATGTTGATCCCCTACCACACCCACCGACTAGGGCGTGTGCGACGTCACCAGCGTCCGGCCGACTATGGACCTCCGGTATGTACCCTAAAGCCTCCTCGTAATTCGTGCTTGTACCTTTTAGTTCATTTTTTTCACTTTTTTTACTATTTTAGTGCCTGACCTGGTGCGGAATAACACTTTGGCAACCCAATGCAGCGCGTCGGTCATCTGTTTTAGCGCGCAAGAGTTTTAGCGCGTCAGGAGAATTTCATAGCGCGTCACTAGGATAGTGTAGCACGCCAAAACCTTAGGGCTTTAGGTAGATTCTGTAGCGCCCCCATAGGATATATTAGCACGTTGAAAAGTTTAGCGCCCTCAGTAGATAGGTTAGCACACCATAGGTCTGTTTTAGCGTCCCACCAGAAATAGCGCCCTCGAGCTCTGTTATAGTGCGCCGACAAGATAGTATAGCGCCCAGTAGTTTTAGCGCGCCGACCAAATCTTCCAGCGCGACAGCCAAAAACTATAGCGCCTAAAAAATATTAGTGCGCCGTCCACCTGTTTTAGCGCTTGGAAAAATAGATTAATGAAAAATTGTGAATCTTGATTTTTTTATTTCGTCGATTTGTTGTTCACTCCATCCATTTTAGTTTGATCTGACTAAATAAATGGTAAACGATCTCATGATAAGCGAGATCCATTGATTGATTGATAACAATTATCCTCATGATAGGCAAGGAATAATTTGAAAATTTGATGAAATGAACCTGATTGATAGATGAGGGTTCACTTTTGATAAATTGATCATATGATAGATAAACACATTTTTAGAATTTGATGACCTCATGATAGGTGAGGTTTTAAAAATTTTTTACCTGTAAGATCTAATCATTAGTTTAGATAGAGTAAAATGATGGTTGATATTCTAATGATAATGTATTGATTTGTAAAAATGTGTCTTTTGATATCAGGAGGATTTAGATGTTGTTCAGGTGCGAGAGCAGTTCCCTTGGCCCTTAGATATGATTCCACGTCTTTCACAAGATGAGAGACAACATATTATTGATTGTGGTTTAGCTTCGATGTTGGACATGCCCCAGATTAGACTTAATCGGGGTCTACTCATAGCATTGGTAGAGTGGTGGCATAGAAACCACAACACTTTTCATTTACCTACCGGCGAGATGACTGTGATGCCAGAGGATGTATGGCGTATCCTTCGGATTCCTTTTGTTGGTGAGATTGTTGTGCATGATTCAGAGGAGCGGGATGGGATGGATTCTATTCAGAGAGTCTTTCAGGATCCTCATATTGCGGGAGTTTGGATCCCCTAGGTAGAGATGTATCATTCATATGCTCCAATTCCTTCAGTTTTGGCAGGTTTTATTGGTGGATTCCTTTGTCCTGATAAGAGGTCAAAGGGTCTATCACTTGGATGGGGTCGGGTATTAAAGGGTATGATGGTACACAGGATGAGATATGCTTGGGGTATGTGTATGCTTGCTCAGTTATATCATGATTTACACTAGATCGTGTACCTGGGAGGTAACAGTTTATCAGCAGGAGCTACACTTTTTTAGGTATGGGCATGGGAGCATATTGCTATCACGCGTCCTAAGCCGGTGTTATCGAGACCAGCAACGAGACCCTATGTGTTCCGTTACAGAGGCAGGCCTACCTAGCATATGATGGGTAAGCTAGATCATTGGAGATGGGTTCTTGATGATGTGGAGACAGTGACCTAGCGTCCATATTTAGATTGTGATGACTAGGATGAGGATGATGTCAAGTTGGGATATTTGGCCGACTCGATGTATTTGATCAGGAAGAGCTCCAAGATTTTGGAGCGATTCCTATTTTTCCGCGTCTACAGGCAGTATGGGATTGTACAGTGTATGCCACAGGGAGTAGCTCACTATGGACAATTCTGGATAGATGCCAGTGATTGGGGTCCATGCTTACCTTATGAGGCACTTATTGAAGGTTATCGTGCTCTTTAGCCATCAGCATGGGATATGCGGCAAGATATTGTAGAGGAACCCATTACTCCCGACTATGGACAATATCTAGCTCGACACCCACCTCCCTATATTACCATTCTAGATGAGCCAGCACCAGCAGCTGCAGGGGGTGGTCATGGTGGTCGCAGACGGAGGAGAGAGGATGTAGATACTAATGTGGATGTGGAGGGTAGTGATGTGAGTGATAGTGATGATAGTGATGATGACAGTGATGATGACAGTGGAGATGGGGGAGACCGAGCGTAGTAGGTACTTTAGAGCCGTCGACTAGTGCACCTCGTAAGAGGTAGGCAGTTGCTCCCTCTCTAGCAGAGCGATCAGACGTTGCTGGTTTGCGTGTTGAGATTATGACCTTACAGGGACAGCTAGCACAGGTGCAAGGATCATTAGCACAGACTCAGGCCGAGATGCAGGCATGGCTAGCTACTGCACACACGTAGATTACCTCTCTAATTGGTGAGAGAGATGAGGCCAGATAGTCAGCAGAGTGAGCATAGGCTCAGCTAGCAGGTTTATGAGCATAGTTGACCACTGCACAGGCATAGATTACTGCCTTGACTGCAGAGAGAGATACTACTAGACAGATAGCAGAGATAGCATAGGCGACTGCAAAGAGATTACAGAGAGTGGCTGATGGGACTTCTGTGGCAGATTTTCCCCCCAGAGCAGAGAGTCAGTTATGCTCAGTTCCGCTCAGAGAGGACTCGTTTGAGGACAGTGAGCAGAGGCATGACACAGCCTCTCTCGAGAGATCCGAGAGATCTGAGAGATCCTGGGATAGCTGGTGGTGGTGGTGATACTAGTGCGAGACCTGCTCCTTCTGGTGCAAGTACTACTTGAGATCATGTGTGCACCCTTCGAGAGATATATACAATCATTTTTTGATATGATGTTATCTTCATCATTTTCAGACTTCATTGTATACTTGACACTTGATGAGATATATATGATGTGCAGCGGTTTGATTGACCTATGATGTGGTCTACATGATTTATGTGATGGATGCATTTTAATTTTTATGTTTTATGATGATTAGATTATACTAGATTGGATAGATGCATTGATGATGATGTGATATGATATTGATGATGTATGTATTTTCTAATGAAATGCAATGGTATGCAATGTTTATATGTTTTTGAAATGCCATATTTATATAATATGTGAAATGCTATGTGTATATGGTTATGCAAAATGTGATGTGCATATGATTTGTATGACTTGAGATGAGACGTTTGATGTGGATGCATATGATAAAATAATATAATATGAAATGAGATTTATGTATGTTTTAATTGAATGCCATATAATGTTTATGAAATTCAATGGATGTATGTAATGTATGTTAAATATGACATATGTGAAATATGATAAGAATATTATAATGTATGATGAGATGTTTTAATGAAATGTAATGTATATGTGAAATTTATGATGAATTTATAAAACACATTCTATATGTATGCAATGAATGATGATTTTGCAACTATATGGTAAGAACAATGTGAATATATGAATGATGAGATAATGAAATATAATGTGTATATGATATCATGAAATGAGATGTTTATTGTGAAAATCATGATGAGATGAAGAAATGGTTTTATATGCATGCCATTATGAAAATTGTATGTGTCAAGTATACTCAATCTTTAATAAGAAAAGATAACATTATTTGCAAATGAATCTTTGTAACTTGTGTAACCAATACTCTGCAGATGTATTATTATGAATGCAATCTATTTTTACCATGCAAACCTATTTTATCAATGCAAACCTAAGTGTTATTTCAACAATCTTTTTATTTTGCTTTGTATCATCACTGAGCTTTTAAAATGTTGAAAGTGAATACAATCATCAATGATATGAGATAGTCCAATGATGACCTGAGTATTTCTTTCATGATTTTTGATATTGCAAGCGAACACAAGAATCAAGGTACAATTAAACCAAGATGACCTGAGCATTTCTTGTGTAAACAAACAAGAATTAATCATTTTCTTAAGTGAATCAGAATGTCATCCATGATACTTGGTAGAGCACTTCCCGCGACAATTCACAGAATAATAATGACTAACTCACAAACAACAAACAAAGAAAAAGTATCATTCTCCTTCCTTGTTTCTCTAGTTTAATACATCATCGAGTAGCTCCAAAGAAATGATAAGCAAATGATAAAATGAAAAGTACAACAATTCAAATTCTACTTAATGTATTTTCAAATCATTATTCAGATTAGATCATCGATGTTAAAATGTGTGTGCTGATGTTTGCATGATATTCTCGGACATTTGACCAAAGGACGTAACCTAAAGACCTATCCTAGGGGCCTCGGGGGCTGATCAAAGATTAGCCTTGCCTACGTTATACACGCAGAGACCACGTAGTTCGACCAACACAAACTCTATTTTTGTGTTTTTGGATTTTTTGACAGATTTTTTGATGTTTTTGGATTTTTTGACGGATTTTCTGATGTTTTTGGATTTTTTGACAAATTTTCTGATGTTTTTGTTTGCCTTTTCAAGTATTGCCACTTGGTGTTGTCATGTTTGATTTCCTTTCCATTTAAGCTCAAAGTCCATTGTACCAAATAACTCTAGGATATTGCCCCCAAGCTAAGGTAAGACATGATAACCTTGCCATGATATGGATAGTGATAATAATTTTCTTAAATGATAGATGGAAATGATCATGAAAGGAGACAATCGTAACAAAACTATACCCAATAGATAAAAGAGCTAGTTGAAAATCACAAGCAGCACCTGTTTACCAGGTTTTCACCAGTTGTTTTTATTGTGTCCCTTATTTTTATTTTGTTTTTACTTTTTCTGTCATCATGATGCCTGTTTGCTAGGTTTTCATCAAGACAACCTTACCAACCGTGCACTAGGTATCCTCAAGTATAGAATCGCCTGAGATGGATGCTGTTCATGGGATCCTCCAACATATCTCCTTCTGGTGTAGACAGCTGGTATGCTCCTGATCCATAGACTGATATAATGACATAAGGCCCTATCCAGTTAGGTTCAAACTTTCCCTTCTTTTCTCTATCTACTTGATTTCTAGGGTTTTCTCCGTAGGGACCAAGTCTCCGGACCGAAGACTCTAGGCTTAAC